>UNPT01000277.1:0-70643 GCA_900536445.1 Hymenoscyphus occultus | reverse complement strand
ACAGGGGGTAGGGGTGAGGGGGGGCCTAGAAGGAGCCATCTCCTCGGAAGGGAATAGGTTGTTTAGTCTAGGACAGAAGAGACTGAATCGTTTAGAACAAAAAATTTAGTCCGCGAAAAAAGGTGTGTGCGTAGGTATTGTAAAAGAATACAATATATAATATTTACTAAAAAGGATTACGCGAAGTATAAGCCTATAGTTACTTTTCTAATCTATATTTCTAATGTGTTTAAGGTTTTAGAACTTGACAAGCATTAGTAGCTTAACACTTAAATAATATAATTCTCAAAAAGGAATGTTTAAATTATCTAATCTAGAAGACAAGGCAATAATATTAAGATTATACCTTCTAGAGAAACACTAAAAAGAAACATCTTTATCAGCTACTTAAGAATATTGTTTTATCTATTTAAATAGAATAATAACGTATAGAATCTATCTTTTAGCTAAGTTTATAAACAAGTATTATTTCTAAGAATCCTTCCTAAAACTGTTCTATTTAGCTACGTGAACTTTGTATACCTGTTTCGAATTAGCCTAAGACGCTCCTTATAGAGTATAACATATACTCCCAGTAACCAATAGTCCTTATTAGGCTACCAAATAGTATGTTATACTACATTGCCTTCTTAATAAATGCGAGCTAAAGAAGGGCTTTGGGTCCGCCTAGTATAGAAAGTCTATAGTACTCGCGACTTTAATCTTAATATCTATTATTACGAAGGAGAAGGTGCTCGTCGTAGCACAGTACGGCAACTGGTTAATGAAGATACTGATTATGAATAGCGTATTAAAGAGTTTTCTCCTCACCCTGGTTCAAAACACGACGGATTAACTAAAGGATATAGGTAAGGGGCAGGATAATCTTAGATCTCAAAGTCCATTTCAAATAGTATAGTTTAGTACAAGAAGCAAAGGAAAGTAAAGCCGACATTACTATACTTATAGTTAAGTATAGAAAGTAACTTATAGAAACTAAAAAGAATATATAATTAATATAGTACCTATTCCTATTTATAATATGTTCAAGTGAATAGCCGTATTCAGAAGTAGAAAGAGGGACCTTTACGTAATATATCTAGGACATATACAGTCTACGCCTATATATTACTAGCACTCCTAAGAAATCGTTCCCTGCTCTCTCGATATAAAGAGGCTATTGAGATAGGCTACTATTAGCCTACAGGACCTGGGACCCATTTCCGGGTCATGTGACGAAATCCATGGATTATAGGCTTCTGGAATAAAATAATTCCAGAGGAGGGCTCTAGAATTAAATAGAATCCGAGAATCCTAGTTGCCTAACGTTAAAGAAAAAAGGGTTTACACAGAAACAAAGGCGCTACAGAGATCAAAACTCTAGGGTGAAAAAAAGACAACCAACACTTCAAAGTAAAATTCAAAACTATAAACCACAGTCTCCTCCATCAATCAACTATCAACAGAAATATCTAAGAAAAGATCCAACGCGTAAAGAAAAGTAAGATGCAACAAAACTAAAACTCCGCCCACCGCAACGAAACCGCAACAAAAATAACAGGCAAAACACTGACAGCCTCCCCTAGCCCAGCATACTGGGGTGGTATCCTAAAAACAAGGAAAGCACCCGCCGCCAACATGACCGCGAAGATATTATAGACGAAACACCAAATGAAGTTGAAGAGTACACGTCTATGGAAGGCTTTGGAGAGATCGATCAGGCTAATGATGCTAGCCAGAGAAGGCCGTATCAGAACGACATCTGCGGCATCTTGCGCTACTTCCGTGCCCCCGCTCATGTGAACTCCTATGTTGGCTTGAGCTAATGCTATGGCGTCGTTTGTGCCGTCGCCGCAAAATAACACTACGTTGCTTTTGTCTTTTTGAAGCTCGGAGATGTAGTCTCGTTTTCCGCTGGGGTTACACAGAGAATGTGTATTTTGCGATGGAATACCAGCTTGTAAAGCTAGCGCTTGGACAGCTGGCTCGTTGTCACCGCTGATGATTGAGACAGAAATAGAACGTCGTTGCAACTCTTTGATTGTTTGTAGCGCATCTTTGCGAAGTCGGCCTTGGAGTCCGAATGTTGCCAGGAGCTGATCATTTTTACTAATACAGCATATTGACAAATTGCGGCGCAATGCCTCCAACACAGCGGGAGAAGCTTCAACACCTAGCCAGTATGGGTTTCCAACTCGAACTACTTCCCCATCCAGTTTAGCTTCCACGCCCTTTCCTGGAATGAAGGTTGCCGCTTCCAGTGGTGCACAATCGACCTTGCCTTCGTTGAAATGTGCGACCATGGCGCTACTTGTAGGATGAACGCTGACTGCAGAGGTCGCATGTATGATAGATGCGATATGTTCAGACTTGTCTTTTGAATAATCTTCAAAGACCACAGAGACCTTTTCTTCTGTCAGAGTTCCAGTTTTATCAAATATAACATGCGTGGTCTTTCGGGCAATCTCCATAGTCTGAGATGTTTTCAAAATTAAACCGTGTTTCGCGCCTACGCCTCCCGCGATGGCGACAACCTAAAAGCATTAGATTCACATGTGTATATATATACATAAAGATTTTATTTAAATTAAGGTGCAATTATGACTGACTTACCATGGGAACTGCAAGGCCAATAGCACATGGACAAGAAACAACCAGTGTTGAAATAGCGTAAGAAGCCGCGATGAAGCATGCATCTGCTGGACTCTTTTTGTGCACCAAGACACCAACAATAGACCAGATAGTGAAAACAGCCAAGGTGATGGTAAAAATCACGGGGACAAAATGCCCAGCAACAAGATCGGCAGTATCCTGAATTTTGGATTTCGACGATTTCGCTTCATCCACCATATCGCCAATGGTTTTGATGGTATTCTCATGGACCAAGCGAGAAACGCGAACCTTCAATATCCCCGAATGGTTAACCGAGCCTGCGATGGCCTTTGAATTTTCTGTTTTATGAACCAAAGCTGATTCTCCTGTGACCATTGATTCGTCAATTTCTGATTCGCCAGAAATGACGCAGCCGTCAGTAATTATGGTTTCATTCGGGCGAATGACAAATACGTCGTTGTATTCCAGCAGGCGCACATCTATCGGCAGAACTTCGTTGCTGGGTTCGGGACCGGTAGTTAGGTTCGCCAGCGAGGGTTGGAGTGATTCCATGGATATCGAATATAGGGCTTTCTGATGAGCAAATGCACTAATGGCTTTTCCAGCCATGATGAGAGTCACTAGCAGTGTGCTGACCTCGAAAAATGGCTTCAGATAGAATGGATGGGCCAAGGCCAAAGATATGTAGGCAGAAACCGAACATATGTACGCGGTGGTCGTTGAGAGAACAACAAGCATATCCATTCCTGGTTTACCAGTGGAACGAAAATCTTTGTAGGCCGTTTTGTAAAAGAAACCCCCAATACCAAATTGAACGACTGTTGCCAAGGCCAATTCAATCGCTCCTCTTCGTACTTCATTGTAGATGTGTTCTCCTGTGTAGGCCAGAACAAGAACAGGCGTCGTAAAAACGGCCGAGAGAACGGAAACTAGTACCAACTTGCGCAATTTTGATTTTTCCTTCGATATCTGAAGGGGTGGCGATCGTGGGGTAAGAATGGGATTGCGAAAAAAGGGGTGTGAGAGGACCGTTCTTGCGCCAATAACCGTCGGTTCATAATTTACAAGAATCCTGTTCTTCCCAATCTTAACAACACCTGTCACGCCGTTTGGATATCCTGTTGTATACCCAGAGGCATCCCCATCAACTATCAGTTCAAATCCAGGTCCAAATGCTATTTTCTCAAATGTGCACTGAGGAGCCCTCCGACCAAGAACCTCAACCAAGTTTCTCTCATTGAGCACCGACGACTCCTTGAGATAGAATTCCACTTGTGAAGATTTGTGATGAATCTTCACACTTGAGACCTCTTGGAAAGTTTTCAAAAGACCAGGAAGTTTGTTCAGAGGCCCACACCCTGCACAGCAGACCCTGAACCCCACTTTTAAAGTTATATGGAGGAGTCGAAACTCGTGGTTGTCGAAGCTGGCGGTAGTGGGTGCTTGAGCTGTGCTGATGGTATCCAGGCTACTGGAGTATTCTGTAGAAGGATTTGGTAAAACAAATCCGCAAGGATCCTTGCCATTACAGCAATGCTTCCCAGAACAATCGCTTAATTTACTTTCGCTAGAATCATCTTTTGGGCGGTTTTTATGCTGGTGGGAACAAGACGTATGGTGATGTTTGACTCGTTGAAGGAAAGACCAAGGCCCTCGCTTGGCGGAATCTGTCGGAATTGGATGGCCATCCTCACAGAGGGTCTCTCTATTCGACCACATAACCCAATACGGGAGAGGGGTTAGTTGTCCCTTTAGTCTTCGCTGGAAGCAAGGGGGCGGAACAGAGATATTGCAACAAAATGTGAAATTATTCGAAACAAAATTAAGCGTACCTCAAAATTCGAATGAAGGAGTACATATACCTCAGGTATGGAAGGACAAGCGATGAACTTTACCCACCGTTACCAATGTCTGGGATAAGTGACAGCATTGGCCCACCAGAAGATGAAAGGCCAATGTACTCTGCCACTCGGGCCGTGAATCAGAAAAGTTATCGTACTCTTTCTGTTGCGGAAGGAAGGGACTCTCTGGGACCCCATTTTCTAGTTTAAATTGAAGGTGGTAGGCCATAGAAAGACGCAATTGTTAGTGGTTACAAAAACATTGCTCGTGAACGAAATCCTCTCGGTAAGGTTCTCGGTAAGTCCAAGCAGCCAGGCTTCTGGTGATACAAATAATAAAGGAATTCTGCATATGACAGTGGTAGAGATCCCCTCAAAAGGCTCGGTTCCACCAACGTGTCGATCTTTCAGCGGTTGCCGGAGCCAGTCCATCGCTTCTAGAACATGTGCTAATACGAAATCTAGAGTTGTAGCAACAGACCAAACTCCTGTATTGCGTTAGCGAGAATACATGTCTCGGGATGTAAATTTATATTCGATCAGAACCCAAAGAAGCTAGTCCAAGCTTGGCTTCAATAATTTTGTGACGACTGGCATCGAAGCTCTCCGGGCTGGACCCGACGAAAATGTGGTAATGTATCCCCTGTAGGCATAGGACGGCCACACCATAGGAAAATTTTGTGATTTGGTCTGTAATCGACTATTAAGCGTGAAGATGTTGTCATGTTGAATGAAGCGCGGTAGGCGGTCCTGCTGGAGTGTAGTGCATAAAACGGGAGAAGGTCAAGTCGGTTGTTTTCGGGGAAATAGTTTCAAGCAAGATTTGTCCGGGAAGATGAAAATAAGAGGCATTGGTCTGCAAATATCCGGTGGACGTTGTGTAATATGTATGGTGTAAGGTGTGGGAGTGTGATGCCGATGGAATGCAATGAATGCCCGGGCTGTCCATGCGGAAGTGACAGACATTGGCTCGTACGCAGCCTTGCAGGTGCCCCTGCATGATGTGACCTTTTGATTGGCCAAACACAAAAGAGCAAGTGCCCGCGCATTCCCCTTTTTTGGACAGCTGCAAGGCTGCGAGGCTGAGAAATGTAGGATTCGGGTGGCTGCAGAGACCACATATGATGAAGTTTGGGCATCATAAGCTGACAACCACAACCACAACCATAACCAAGCCCCGGCTCCAGCAAGCAATTCTCTCAGTACAATTCAGCTCTCACGACGGCACGCGTTGCCGAGTAATACTACGCTTTCTCGGCTTCAATGTTGAATTCTCTCTCCTCCAATCTTCCCTTGTTTAATACCCAAAGACGCTCTATGTCGTAGCTATTCGAATGCTATAGGCGCATTTGCGATGTCGAACTCAAATACCTCCTCAAATTCCCTAAGCGATGTGGTCATGGAACCGTCTGCTGCCATCGATTCCGAGTCTGTACCAGGAGGCCTGGGCCCAGGAGCTAAGCCTCTAGAGAAAACAATAGCCTGTGTATCATGTCGAAAAAGGAAGCTTCGTTGTGATCGAAGCAAACCACAATGTGCAACATGTATACGACTGGGGCACGACTGCGAATATCCCGAGCGCAGACGGAATCTAGGCGCCAAAAGACGAAACATGAAGGAGCTTGAGGCTAGACTCGGTAAGAAATACAGCAGGGCTCATAAGTAGAGTCATACGTTTACAAATATATCAGCACAAGTAGAGACCAGGCTGGTCGCTGAGGTCAACGCACAGCAACAGAAATTTCCCGTTGATTCTGCGCCAGTCGTTGGAGCCGATTGGGATGCCATAGCCAAAGATCTAGATTTTGACATAGGAGATACCGTACCCGATTCAATATTTGATACAAATCAATTCGGCTTTGGACTACAACCTAGCCCCCAGACCATTTTCGTTGAGGAGCCTCCGTCTCAAGAACTTATAAGTTTGGGTTTAGATGAACCTTTGCCTCCAGCATACGTGATAGATGAACTGTATGTTTGAAGCACCCACCTCAGTCTATGAAATGCCTCAGGTTATCTCTCGTGCTTTGGTTACATTTTATATAAGTCAACACCAAGGTGAAACGTATGCAGCCTGCTTTTAGGTGATAACTGATCAAAGTTGGATCATGCACCTAGGGTAGTCCCTCAAGTATCCTGCCAGCCAGCGCAAAGCTTACCTAGTCGGTTGGTACCTTGTCTTTCCTTCCACTAACACAATTTATGCAGTCATAAAATATACTTTGAGAATCATCACCCGAGTATTCCAATGATGCACAAGTATCGGTACCTCACCTCACTTGATAGGGCTCCCAGTACACGCCCACCAATCTGTTTACGCTATGCTATTTGGGCAACAGCTGCTAGTTTGACAGATGAATACTCAATCTATGAGGATGTATTCTACAAGCGAGCTAGAAAATATATAGAAGCTGCCGAAATGAAGGTGAGTGATGATGGCGTATTGTGAAAAATCTCTGCTTACCCCAATTAGGGTCATGGAGAGACGTTTGTTAGCTTATATCACGCCCAAACCTGGGGTCTGATAGCACACTACGAAGCCAAGAAGACTTACTTTTCTCGTTCCTGGATGAGCACAGGACGAATGGCAAGAATGGTTCACATGTTAGGCTTGCACCGTTTAGATGGTGATGCATCAAATGCCCAACAAATTCTCCCACCGCCCCGTGATTTTATCGAGTCTGAGGAACGCCGAAGGACATTTTGGGCAGCCTTCTATGGAGATCGCTGGGCAAGCTCGGGGACTGGTTGGCCGATGATATTTGACGAGAAAGAGGTTGGTCAATTATCCATTCGCGATCATCATACTCACATTCTCAAGATACACACCAACCTTCCTTGTTCGGAGGAGTCATTCGAACTGGGCATTCCGCAAATCTCAGTCTCTCTAGCAGAAGCTTTGACTCCTCGAGGTGCTCCGACGATATCCCCATTCGGTGGAGTGATTTTGTCAGCTGCCCTTTTCGGTCACAATTTTCAACATTTGCATCAGAAAGGCAAAAATGAACGACCCGAAGACCTCGCAGAAGGCGAATTTTGGAAGAGACACCGGAAAATGGACAACGTACTGTCCAATACTTTTATGTTTCTTCCTGAAGACTTGCGGATGCCTAAAGGCCGGCAGGACATGAACGTCGTCTTCCTCCACATGAAGTAAATAAACCACGATCTCGTTAAAATCCCATCTGAACTGGCCGAGGAAATCTGCTACCCCAGATCCCACGTTCTCTCATCAACGAAAAACGTATATGCTAATTTGTTACAGTATTCATGCGTCCATTGTTTGCCTTCATCAGGCTGCTATCCTCACAGCGCAGCGCCATAACCTTGATTCCAGGGTTATTCGCCAGAGCAGAGGAAGAAGTCTCACTGCTGCACAAGAAATTGCCAATATAATGCGCCTTATCAGTCACATAGATGCTTCACTTGTGAGTTCCTTCTCCATCCTGGTCTGCCAAATCCTAACATGCCCAGATACATAGCTGGATGGGCTTTTGTTTATACGTCGCCGCAGGCGTTTGCCTTTCCGATGCGACAAGCAAAGAACCGAATCCTCAAAGTTCATCAGACCTTTACTTTATCCTCTCGGCAATGAATGCAATAGGGAGGCGGCACAACATCACCAAGCATTTCACTGCTCAATTGGAGCTCGATATCGAAGCAAGCGGCATCGAAAATGGCAATACATCCAAGACTCCTCGTGGCATGGCTGAGCATACCGTTCCAAACATACCCATGATGGGAATGCTTGCCTCACGTAATGGACAGCCAATGACTGTCAATGACCTGAGGGCTTTTGTAAAAGCGAGTCCGGTAAACACGGAGAACCCTTCGACTAGTAGTACCCCTCAAGTAGAATCATTGATCGCTGTAGAAACCACTTTGCAAGCGAATACCCATCCAGAACATGTGCGTTCTGGGGACGTCCATTCCGCCTCCAAAATTCAAACCACGCCAGTCCCCAACCCGCAGTTCACACCGACGATGCAACCTCCAGATATCGCCAACAAAACGTGTCCGTACGGTGAAACTCCGGGGAATCCTTCTTGTTCCAATGCTCCTTTACAGTCCTCGGAGCCCGCTGCCAATAGCTCGATGCAGTTTCCTCTTCGTCAAGCTGAAGGAGTACCCCAGCAGACTGAGCCATCATGGGGTCATGATATCAACGGCTGGGACACGGGTACTGGTAACGTTGAACAATTCGATGGTTTCGGCTCGTCCTCGGTGGATATGGACGCTTTATTAGATGGGATAGATTGGACTGATGAGTCCAATCAAAATAGAAGCTGAACGGCGCATCAAGTTTGATGGCCCATGTTCAACCGGAGGTATTACATTGATCTGTAAGGCACATGCTACAGATTCTACTCACTCTTCTCAGCCACGTCGACGCCGCTTCTCGAGCGCTTTTCTACTTTGTATATATGAGCCGGCAAGGTACCGCGCTATACAGAACCGTCACACAGGTTTTTAGACGGGATTTACGGGATACCCAAGTACATGAGGATATCCTCCTCCTTTTTTCACAAAAGGGGCAGGCAATATTTGAGCGGTATATGCCGTGCCCATGTATAGTATACGTGTACCATATGTTAAACCTATAGACCGACATGAAATAATAATTATTCTATTCTTCTCGGCATTCGCTTCATTTCAAGAAAATTGAACAGAGAATATTAAACTTTTCTGGATCTTCCCAGTACATCCAGTGACCTCCCCATTCCACGACACGTCCAATGGCCTTGGTCTTATCATTAACCAATTCCACGAATTTTAACGGCCCTTCAGCAGGAAAACATCCGCTCCTCGTACTAGCCAGCACCAATACTTTGGTAGTACTTCTGCTATCCTTTCCAAAACATCGACGAATCGAGTCTCTCCAGTCAAGAGCAGTATGATCAGCCATCAGTTTTCCATACCAATCTGCATCACCTTTCATTGCTTCTCCTAGAAAGAATGTTTCATCTGCGGCCCTCGTCTCCTCTGTGATATTGTCTGTAGCAAGCGGAAAGGCTCGATAGGCGAGACAAGCGGAAATAGTTCCCTTGTGCGCGATTTCTGGGGAAATGGCGAGCGTGGTTTGAAGTCCGGCTAGAGCAAGTGGGTTGTTCATACCCCTGTTGCAGTACCGGTGATCCCACCCTGTTGCAGCGTCACTATTTTGAAGCGGTGCCTGGTCCACAAATATCATATGTGTGAAAGGTGACGTTGTAAATAGTGAGGCATATGCCCTAGTCCTGTGTCAGTGCATTCTCAAGGATTTGTGGAAGGGGTGGCGAACCATAAGATTGAACACCCAAGACTTCCTCCGATTGCCTTCCAGCTTGTATTGCTTTCTGGATCAGTACTTGCTTGTAGTGAGAGCATGAGTTCTCTTAGGTCCATGGCTAGTCTCATAACGTGATATCCGTGTTTACATTTTTCGCTCTCGCCGTGACCACGTAGGTCTGGTGCAATGACCCGGTGATCCTTGGCCAGAGCGGGAATATTGCGTTGCCAGACGGCTGAGGAGCCTGTGAAACCATGAATCTATAGTTTTTCATCTTTATGTGAGCATAAAATCTCAATTATTCCACCAGAATTGTCTTGTGTTGAAATGGAAATTGTGAGATCAAAATGTACACAAACTCAAGGGGATACAAAGGTGGGGATGATCCTCCGAGTTTGAGGCATATAGCAAGAAACGGATATGTAGTGACACGATCAAGCGGGAAGTCATCTCAAATGAGACTTCGTGTTCCATGACTTGGGGAGCTTGAAGGTAGCCTTGATGTATCGCGGGCAGACGCAGATCTGTGGTACAACGTGCCCTCTAAAAACCACTCGGTTGAACATGAGACGGCCGTTGAAGGAAGTACAACGCCGGTACAGTTCTCTGCGATATGCATAACATATCAAAGTAGCTGAAGAGACATGAGAACGTACTAAGACTAGCCAAGGCTTATTCAGATCCGAAAGGTTGTCGGATATCCCCGTGTCTATGTACTTCAAGGTGATATTGTCGTTGGTCTTGAAGCTTTGCATTTCGCTGAGGTGCTTGGAGGGCGGTTGAGTTGCTTGGATATAGCTGTGGGATAGTTAACGTTGAAATAGCTCACCACCCCAAGCTAGTGGCTGAATCTCGGGAGTGTGGGACGGAATTCTGTGTAACCCGTCCATAACTGCGATGGAATTGAAGGTTGGAAATTAGTCTCAAGAATTCTTCACGTAGTGTTACGCTAGAGGATTTCAGTTTTTCTTCGTTATCACCGTTGTCTCAGTCAGAAAAGTCAAGATCACGTGAACTAAAAGTCATGTGTTTCAAGAATGGGAATGATAGATAGTAGTCTTCAACGAACTAAACGTCTCTTGAGGAATGGTTGTTGGTGACCTAGTGGTTTCGAAAGTTTCGAAAAGTGCTTGGGTCTGAAGCAGACTTGACAAGACATTGGATCAGGATGCTTTTGAATTCATTCTTCACCACTTGGAAGTTGGAAAGAGCAGTGAAGTTATGTACAATTTACCCCTCGTTGATTTTGTTCGCCTTTTTATGACCAGTTTAATAATTTATTTTGATTCGAGCGAATTTTCGTTTGTGCTGCAAGGCTCAGCATCGTCGAACTTTGCAAGATTATCAGGTAGGTAGACCCCAGTGGGCAAGAAAAGTGGCAGGGACCTCTTTTATCTTATCCTAACTTAACTAAAAGACATTATATTATCTTATTTGTTTGGAGTAATTAAAATTGATTTATCTAGAACGATAGTACAATACAATTGTCCTAGACATTTGAAACATTTTGGTACTTATAATTAATTTACGCTAATAGTAAAAAAATGAATCCATGCCACTTTTCTTGTCCACAGGGAGGCAGTTTCCCAGTATAGTAGAGACCAGCCAAAGCGAGGTCCTGCGTTCTGTAATTGAAGTCAAGGTTGCAAACACAACACAACTTGTGGATTTGGAAAGCAGTCCCTTATCTGTGAACTTGATTCTTCAGTATTTTGTCATAATGGATTCTCAAAATCAAGAAGGTTTTTCTTTTTCTTTTTCTGCGACACGCTCTTTAAATGCACTCTTTTGCAGGTAACCAATGGAATCGTTTGCCAACTGCAGGACCGCATATCAGGCCTTGAAATTGATTAGATCACTGTGTTTGCTATGCTGCACTCTGGGGAGGGGAATGTTAGATGAAAGAAAGCGTATTCCATATGAACAGTCTATTCTTCCTTCCTTTCGATCGGCCTGTGAAAACTGAGATTTCATCATGTCGAGAAGCAAGATGTCGTCGCAATCGTGGAGAGTCTCGAACCCATCATACAATAACCCCGCAAATGCACCCTGGATGTCCAAGCCTGGGAGTGATTGGCCAAAACCTCATGAACCTGCCGTCGACAAAATCGACCTCCAAAATCTACTCACGGAAACCACATCCCCCATCATCAAAGATGTGAAATATGTCGCTTCCTACAACTGGGAAACTGGCGATTCTCCCACCATATATGTTCCAGGTTAGTATAAACTTATCCACTCGCGTGCTCGATAACTCTCCAACTGATCATATTCAGGGTCTCCTCCAGCCTGGTCACCTCCCGCAGAAGATTCAAAGCTGGAGCCCGATCATGACGACGTCTTTCGAGATATCAATGCCGCTCGGTACCCAAGTTATCCTTTGGAGCCCGCCATCTGCTCTGTCTTTGCCATGCAACCAGAATTTGATATGCAAGCATTAGACGTAGTTGGCTGTGGCAGTACACTGGGGAATCTCCTGAGATATTCCGGATCCATCTACAGTAAGCCGTTCCGCTTCAATGTGGACGTTGTGGGAGAAACGGTATTCTTCATACGAAAGGAGAAAACGGCAAGAGAGATGATCACTGATCTGAGAGGCTATGGTCATACTTTTCCCGAAGCGTATACTACATGGGACAAGGAAGTTGAGAAGTCATGTTCTCACCAACGTCTTATACAATACTCTTTCGGGGGGGTTCAATTTCTTGTCAGAACAGAAACGGATGGATATGTCAGGAATGACACTTGCATCGAAAATGGCCTTCATATCAAGGAGGAACCAGGTATCAAGGAGGAACCAGGTATCAAGCAGGAACCAGGTACCGAGGATAAACCTGATGTAAAGGGAGAGCCTGATGCCAAATTTCCCGCAAACATTAGCGAATCCGGCATTGCCTCGTCTCTGAAAGAAATGGAGGCTGGACTTCGGATCATTTCTATGGACAAGCCAAAAGGCTCTGCAGACACTACCCTTCATGTAGAAACTGTAGGCACACCAGTTCTCCAGAACCAAATCTTCGACATCAAAACTCGCAACATCCGCAACGTCCTGGATATGAACGAGATATATCCACGTCTCTGGGTCAACCAAACGTCAAAATTCCTCCTCGCCTACCATAAATCGGGGATTTTTTCTAACCCTCAGATCGAGGATATTAGGACCAAGATTCTCGGTTGGGAAAGGGAGAACTCCGCTCTGTTGGCACGGTACCATGGTCTTATCCAGCGCATCATTCAGGTTGCTAGGAATTCGCAAGATCAGCAGCTGGAGGTGCGTTGGGATGGTCAAGGTCCTCTCTGCATCTACAAGCAAGCTGGAGACGGCAAGCGTGTACTTCCGGAAGAGCTTTTGGACCGTGTGTTTCTTTACTCGGGGACTGCGCCGTGAATCAGCTCCTAGGTCAAGTAATTGCTCGGAGCATTGACCTGGAGAGTTTGGCATATTTAGGTGACTACATTGATGGCTGGCGAATCAACGACTTTGACGTTGTATTTCCAATTGAAAAAACTTTTCCAATAAGCGAGTACCCAATCAGAAGCCTTGAAAACTCTGTTATTTTTTTGGTAATGGTTACGGCTCGGCTATTCTGCCAAGCGCATGCATCTTCATTCAGCCTTTTTAATCTAATCTACTTAAACGACTTTTAAGTCTATTTCGGAGACTGCAGATATTAAGCATATAATATCTGATGCACGGTAATATTAACCGCAAGGCGGCCATATTTTCACCTCTCAGATTTCAGGGTTGAGTAACACTAACTTTTTCTTACATGAAGCCTCATATCTTTTGGACGTCGGAATGGTACTTTGTCTCGGCCGGTCCCATTCTTACTTTTGGGAAGCCTAGATAAATAAATGAGTTTCTGACTAAAATATTTCGATGCCAAGAAGAAATGCAAGGTAGGTACTTAATTGGAAGAGATATCGCTTTTGCAGAGTATCAGCTCACCACTCTCATGGCAGAAATCAATGACTCGGTCACAAATGTTCTAGAATATATAGCCACGTTGAAAACATATACCCTTGTGCTGAGACCCATGCTACTTATTTTGGTTGCTACAAAGCTTTCTTCTAAATCAAGACGCCAATTGGTGCACCATGTCGGGTCTGAAGCATTACTGACAATATCATAATTTCCAATACATAGCGCCATCCTCGTATCATATTCCATACAAGGGTCGACATCGGTACTTTGCTGTTGCCTAGTGCCGCAGCATCGATTCCTAGCTTCCTCCCCCCTAAATCAACAAGTATCACCTCACTCAAATATTGACTAGCAATCTTCACAACAGTATATAGCTTCCCAAAATCCCACAAAATTCTTCTCAAAAACAATCCAAATCCGGCAGGGATCTTCTTCAAATACCCACTTTGATTGACTACTTCAAGTGACCTATTCCAACTTCCAGCTATTCATATCAAGATGCTATCCTCACTCCTAACATTGGCCCTCGCTACAGCCGCATATACCATGCCAGCGGTTATTACCGCAGCAGCAGACAGGCCCGACCCAAGCCAGGTATCTATCAACAACATCGTCTACGGGGGAACAGGTTGTCCGCAAGGCTCACTAGGCTCATATATCTCACCCGATCGTCAAACGTGGGTATTTCCCTTTTCCTCTAATAGTTCACCCATACTAACTGATGACATAGCTTTACCCTGATCTTCGACCAATACGTAGCTTCCATTGGCCCAGGCGTCGCAATCGCCCAGAACAGAAAGAACTGCCAGCTCAATATCGACATGAAGTACCCTGGTGGCTTCCAATATAGCATCTTGAGCACGGTATACAGGGGATACGTCGGTCTCGACGCAGGAGTTAGCGGTGTTCAATCCGCCAACTTTTATTTTTCTGGACGTAAGCTCCCTCTCAAACGTCCCCCATCTCTTTCAGTACACTAACAAAATTAGAATCATCACAAGCCACAACACAGACCTCATTCCGGGGCCCTATCGATGGGAACTACGAGGCGGTAGATAATGTGGATGTCACATCCACCATTTGGTCTCCTTGCGGATCGAGTGCGGCTCTGAACATCAATTCGCAGGTTCGCTTGACCTCTAGCACTGCGGCTGGACGCGGGCAGATTACGGATGATTCTATTGATGGGAAGATTACTTTTGTTGTTGGGGTTCAGTGGCAGAAGTGTTGAGGGACGTATTGTGTAGTACCTTGTTGATTGTTTATATTTCATTTTCTTGGAGCCTTTTGTGTTTGAGATGACGAAGCGTTTGGTACGATTCTTGGGAGATTGAATTGTGTGGAAGCGTAAATCTCTGAAATTTGAAAAAGCAAGCAGTATAGACTCTTGTAGTGACCGGGATTTTGAATGGATTTTTCTGATTAGCCGGGCTCTATACTCTTATGTGATATCAAAGAGGTGCCATGATTTGTCATCTCCATGGAACATGGAATGGAACATGGAGATGACAAAACAGTTGTTTAGACAAATATCACAAAAAACACTTTGTCTCTACAAAACAGCGACTCTAACTCATCAGTCTTACTAATTACCATATCCTACTTTCATATCAGTCACAACTTATTATTCACTACGATCATAAATTGATAATGATAATGATAGTACTTCTACGCCTAGTAGTCTTAACTGAAAGTAAGATAAGAATTGAGAGCTCCTGAAAGCTATAAGAGTGTGTTAATCTTTAGTATCCTCATTCATGTATATAAATATTACTCTACACATCACCTGACCCAGGGAGCCAAAAACGTAAGTAGCTAATTTGCATTCCCAATCCTCACCACCGCCTTCCTCCCACCGTCATCATGTCAGGAGAAACATAAGTTAAGGCAATTTAACAAACCCATGAGAGTCGTCAAGAAAACTTCACCTATCGTTTACAAATTGTTATGCCTCATCAACACCCCAGGTGCCTAGTATCCACATCTCAACGACACAAGCACACGAGTATAACAAGTTGAAAATGCCAGGAAATCGTTCTATTCAAAAACCAACATGCTTCTTATGCTTCGAAACCAAATTCTTCAAAGCCCTTTAATATGAGCTTACCTTCTACATAAAACCTTCTCTTCATACTTACATACCTACAACTAAACCCAACCAGCTAATTCCCAATAATACGCAGTTCAAGATCTCTTAAAGTGGATACCGCGCCGCGACATATATCATACTAATCCCTAAGAGTTAGCTAAGAGTAAACATTTTATTCATACTCAAGCGAGTACTTCCAGCACGTCCCCCATCTAATATAGCAAAGAAGTTATCAAACACCAAGATCCAAGCCAGATACCCCTAAACACTAAACACTGAATAGTGAAACCAGTAATCAATACCCCCTACACCAGTACCGCAAGCAACCTCTCTTCACCTCCCCTCCCCCTCCCCCTCCCCCTTCCCCCACGCCACAAAACCATTATCCGCAGTCTTCAATGGTGCCACCCTCATCCTCATCCCCAAATCCACCAAAATAACACACCTCTCCTAACCACCCATCCAAAAGACCTCTCTCTATAGCCTAGTCTAGACTCCAGAATCCAACCTCAACTCAACCACCATAAGACAAGAATCAAAAAGAGAACATCCAGGAGACCAACCCCTAGATTTGTGGCTTTAAGCAACAAAACCTCAACCTTAACCTCAACCCAAGGGTCAAAAACCACTTGTCTAGATTAGAGTAAAGTGTAAGGCTCGCTCAAAAGAATTTGAAGCTAGGTTAATAACAACGTTAACTCCTAAAAACGAACATCTAATAAATTACGCCTATCACCCTCAAACTCACTCTCAACCACTGATACTCACACTCACCCCCTCCACACCCCACCAAACACCACAGAAACATCATAAACCACGCAATCTACACCTCACCCCTCCTATCCTTCTACCTCTACACATCGAACCACCCACAACCTCCCTTCTCAAACCCCCTCCCTATAAATACAAATCAACCAACCAACCCCTTAAATCCCCAAGTCCTCGTAAAAAGTCACTAAAAACCAGGCTAGAAACCCATACCCTCCATCCATTCCCATGATTCCCACTGAAGATACTTATTTCGTGTCGCTGATCCCTTTTATATTCCAGCAACTTGCTTAGATTGGTGAGGAAGCCAGGATGCCCAGGGAATGCCTGTTTCAAGAACGGGAGAAACCTCAACTTTGAACTTACTGTATTAGACTTTCGAGAGATACCAGCAAGTACCGTACCCGAGAACGCCTTTTCGTCATCCCGCCAACCCTACCCGTTCATCTCTTGTTTCCAGATTTAGCTTTCTTGTCTTGAAAGCTGCTAAAGTACGAGTACTTGAGACCAAAAAAATAATCAAGGAGGAGTTATGATGTCGATTACAAGCTTATCATTGGTCTTTGTGGTATACCTAAATATAAAAATTCTCATATTATAACATTCCTTGTTACCCCAAACACCGTACTCCACGCCCAAATCAAGGGGACAAATCTAACTTCATCGTTTCCGCCGTCGTTATTGTTGGTATATACACAAACCTTAATCCTTCCAGCGGTTCAAAAACTTTTGCATGTCGTTTGCAGGGGGTGTAGATGCAGGGACCTGGGGAAGAAAAGTATTCAGCATTTGATTTCTTCTTTTCGATAGTGGAACTTACGGGATTGGCGTGACTTGACACACTGAAGGTAGCTGCTTGTGTCTTGGTGGTAACAATGGTTGGGATTGGCATGAAAGTAGCAGCGAATTGCACAGCGGAGGTTGGCCATAGAGGATTGGTGTTTGTAGCAGTAATTTTGGTGGGTGGGATTGGTTGCATGGGCGCGTATCTAACAGTTCCCGTCTGCATGGTATATGGAATTGCAAAATCGGAGGAGACACCCTCTCGAATTGGCTGGTTGTCCTGAGGAGCAGCCGCAATGGCGTTGACTGGTGGTGGACCCGCAGTCGAGGTAATTCCAGCTGTAACCACATTTGCGGGAAATGTTCCAGTCATGCCTGACATAGAGAAGCGGTTCGAGAAGGTTGTGATAGTTCCACCAGAGGTGGCCGTCGCCAACACACCGAAAAAGCTATCATATGTCAGTAACTGAACGATATACTTGTGTCTAAGAAGTATTACTATGCATTTGGTGCAATTCCACCGATGGCAGCTGGGATGGTAACAGTTTTGGTCGTTCCAGCTGGGAAGGTCCCGGGTACTGGATCAGTCCATACAACAGCTCTGGTCGCATCATTACCGGCAAATAACTGCAACTGATAACCCGCAAGACTCGTGAGTAGCGGAGCAGCCCCAGAATCTGTGATGGTAACTGTGAAGGCGGTCCCAGCTGCGTTCGTGGTAGGAGCCGTTACAATTGGTATCGCGAGTGAAAAGGGTAGCGACAAAGCGAGGAGAGCTGCCGTCGAGAGACGCATCGTGAAGGAATTGAGCAGTTCGTCTACCAAACGAGTGACTGGTAATTTAACGATTGAGAGGAAGCTATTCGCGAGCCGTTTGCTGTGGTGTTGATATAGTAGAGGGCGGAATTGAGTTCAATCTCGTATCTTGGCCTCGTCCCTGTTTCTGAATGTTCTTGGTTGAACCCAGCGCTCCTGAGGCGTTGAGGCTTGCATCACGGCGAGTTTAAGGTTGGGAGCAACATTGGATGATGGATGACTAATATGCACTAGTCCGCTTTCGTCTACTGTATGCCCCACTGAGTCTGAGGCTAACGTTGACAGACAGGGAAACTGCTAACGACATATGAAATCACAGACCAAGTGCTTCTACTACGGGAAGACTATATGAAGACATTTTTAGTACTTCACTCGTAGTCGACACCAAATTCTCTCACTTCTTCTTCTCATCAGTTTTCTTCACCAGAACGGGAAAGTTAGAAGTATTTCACATGAATTGAAAGCATCGCATCTCTCGTAACCTGTAACCTTACCTAATCCTCGGCTCGGGATCGGATAGTCACTTATCACCACGTGCACTAAAAATACCCCTCGCCACGCGGGTATCAACGGCGGCGGGATTCGATTTGCATGAGGTGATTCTTCTGCGACTTGCACAAAAACTTGCTACTTGCAACTTGCAACCGCTCTGCAACAACACCTTCTCATTAGGACCGTAATCTCGAGCCATATAACACATCGAGTTATCATACCGACAACATGTCTATCGAAAGCAAACCCGCCGCATCGCCGGTTTTTGCCAATTCAGCAACCGAGTTGATTGGAAATACACCGTTGGTTCGATTGAACAAGATCCCGCAGAGTCTGGGAATCGAAGCAGAGGTCTACGCCAAAGTTGAGCTGTTCAATGCTGGAGGTAGTGTGAAGGATCGTATTGCTCTGCGAATGATCGAGGAAGCAGAAAAGTCTGGAAGAATAAAGCCAGGAGACACTCTCATTGAGCCAACTAGCGGTAACACGTAAGTACACTCGAGGATACATATTTCTCTGCCTCTAACATTCTCCAGTGGTATTGGTCTTGCGCTTGTCGGAGCCATCAAAGGTTACAAGACCATCATTACACTACCCGAGAAAATGTCTCCCGAAAAAGTCGCAGTACTTCGTGCCCTCGGCGCTACCATTATTCGAACTCCCACACAAGCCGCTTTCGATTCCCCAGAATCCCACATTGGTGTTGCTAAGCGTCTGCAGAAGGAAATTCCAAACTCACATATCTTAGATCAATACGCAAACGTAAACAACCCAGATGCCCATGAATTTGGAACGGCCGAGGAGATTTGGAAGCAGACCGGAGGAAAGATCACGGCTATAGTTGCAGGAGCTGGTACTGGAGGAACTATAACTGGATTATCTAAGGGTCTCAAGAAGCATAACTCAGATATCAAGGTTATTGCTGCAGACCCATTTGGTTCGATTCTCGCTCTACCAGAAAGCTTGAACCAAGAGCGCGCCAACGAGGGTTATAAAGTTGAGGGAATTGGTTATGATTTCATTCCGGACGTGCTCAAGCAGGCGGCCGTCGACCACTGGTACAAGACTGAGGATGTCGAATCATTCATGTTCGCAAGACGACTTATTGCAGATGAAGGACTTCTTGTAGGTGGCAGCAGTGGAAGTGCCATGTCGGCAATGGTCAAAGCCGTGAAGGAATTGGGATTCAAGAAAGGCGATGTTATTGTTGTGGTGCTCCCAGATAGCATTCGAAGTTACCTCAGCAAATTTGCAGACGACGACTGGCTCGCAGCAAATGACCTTCTCCCTCCAACACCTCCGGCCACTGAGCCATCTTCTCCAGCATCTCCAATCGCAAAGAAGAGAGAGGACCCATTTTCAGGCGCAACACTTCGTTCTCTTCGTTTGAAGCCAGTCACTACCGTTCTAGCTGACTCGCCTTGTTCCGATGCAGTTGAAACCATGCGGGAGAAGGGATTTGACCAACTCCCAGTCTTGGCTCCAACTGGTGGTAAACTCGTCGGCCTAGTCACACTAGGAAACCTCCTTTCCTGGATTAGTCGCGGCCGTGCTACTGGAAAGAGTCCCGTATCGGAAGTCATGTTCGATTTCTCTTCCATCCCAGAAGTCGTCACCGATCCCAAGGACATCAGCAACCTCACCCAACCCCCCAAGACCAACGGATTCGACGGGTCCGATGGCAAACAAAAAACCCCCAAGAGAAAATTCGTCGAAATCACTATGGACACACCAATTAGTGCCCTCAGCAAATTCTTTGAATGGAACAGCGCAGCCATCGTCACCGAAAAGGGAGGAGCTGAGAGCGGTGGACTTTCTAAACCCGTTGCGGTTGTGACTAAGGTTGATCTGTTGAGCTGGATGGTGAAACAGACCAAAGTTTGAATTTTCTAAGCATGATATTCTTGGGGCGGCATTGGCTGGTTTGACTTGCGGGTGTTGGGGGGGTTTTGATAGCAAGGCGTTCATGTTGAGCTTTGGTTTTTATCTTCTTTTCTTCTCGGGAAGACGGGATTTCTATGATTTCAACATCCGGGATGGGAAGAGGTAGAGTAGATTTGGGAGATGGGTTAGATTCTGTGCAAGCATATGGGTGTTTTTAGATGTGGATAGATTGGTAGGTAGTCGTCTTGTTCGGGTTTGGAGTAAATAGATTGCCTTTTCTACATACCGTAACATACGTTTATTCGTTTCGTTTGTGTATGGAGGTTGATTTGTCTTGCTACTTGAAGTTTTTATTTGGATAGCTACGAGTATTGCCATGCGTGGTAAACGTTTAGAGGCTAGATTAGTATGGTGAATTTGATTGTTCATTGTTTATTCACCTACCTACCTATTTGGTGAAACGGAGTGGTTTGATGGAGGTTATGATGTCATAATGCAACTACACAATACAGTTTGTGAATGAGAGCCTTAAACTACCCACTGCTTTATGTTTTGAGAGAAAGAGATTGATGGGCATTGAATGGTTAGAAGATTATATCCAAAATTCGCTACTGTAAATGTAGGAAAAGGAGTCCCTCGAGAAAATGCGCAAGTCTGGGTATGAAGCAGAATTATTTGTACAAGGCGGTATTAACTATCCTTCATAAATCATATCATATTAGAAAAATATCATTATCATACCTTCCCAAAAACAATCACAGCCTCTCCGAAATCCACTTCCACCACTTCTCAGTAACCGGTCCCTCACCCCCCGAAACATTCCCACCCACAACCTCAATCAACACATCAAACTCCTCCATCTGCGTAAACTTGAACTCCTTACTCCCCACCTCGCCCAGCCACTCATCCTTCTCCTCATCCTCCATCCCAATCCCCGAGTCCAACAAGCCCTTACTCCTCGACACCCGCACCTTGCTGATCTCGGCCTCCAAACTACTCTTCACCAACGCCGCCGGGAGCGCAGTAAACAAATCCATCTTGTTCGCCGCGATCAGCAGCGGGATCTCTTTCAGGTTCTTTGCGGCTTTGCTTGAACTCTCTGTGCGTTTTTGTAGGGTGAGGAGCACGTCGTGGAGGTAGTCGGCTGTTTGGCGGAGGCCTTCGTCGCCGGCGGAGAGGGTCGCGGAGTCGACGAGGAAGATTATCCCGCGCAGGTTTTGGGGATTGGTGAGTGTGTCGAGGGCGTGGTGCCGTAGTTTGCCGTGCCCTGGGGTGTCGATGAGGAGGAACTTTTTGTGAACGAGGTTGGTGGGGTCGTTGACTGAGCGGTATTTGTCTGAGTTGGCGGTGGTGCCGACGGGGAGGTCGCATTCGACGGATATGGGGGATTGGGAGGTGTGGGTTTGGGCTGGTTGGGTGCGGCGCTCGAACTGTGGTTTGTTAGTATTTATGCTTATATTTTTTGTATTTTGTAATTTGTATTTGAACTAAAGGTTCTTACCAATGTTAGAAGGGAGGTCTTCCCTGAGCCACTTGGGCCTATGAGCAGGATGGAGGGGAGAGTTGTGAGGCCACTTGCTCGAAAGACAAATGAGTGCAGGAATATGGGTATCGTGAGCGCAAGGAGCAAAGCGATCGCCAAAGCTGTAGGCGATGGGCTCATCAGAGCCTGCAACAATTCGGTGAGCGTCGACATGGTGCCTCGAAATCTCTCAAAATATCTTGACAGCGTTGGTGTTGAGCACAAAGGATCGTAACGCCCTGCAAGGCTTCGGATACTTTTAGAATACCCGGTATAAACCCTGTCACTGCCACCACGGCTGTACAGCGGGGCCGAGCGGGCGTACAGCGTCCACTTTCTGCCTATTCCGCGGTAAAGCCGGCAGCTCAGCCTCGCTGATGAAGTGTAACCAACGAATCCTCCCCCAAGCTAGTAGCTACTCGTACTTGGAGTGCTTATAAGCATCAGTAATCTGCGGATTCACTTCTTCGCAACAGAGAAAACGGCCAATCGTCACTGGGAGAGATGACTTCCGCTCCCATTCATACATAATACATCATCCGCACCATCGTCATCCTCGCACCTGCTACGAACTTTGCATCGGTGATATTGCGACCGAGAACCCTCAATGGCTGGTGAAGAGAGACCTGCGACTTCGATAATTGCGACTAAGGGGGCTCCCCTTACAAAAGCCATGGCTAATGGAAAGGCTTCAGCTGTTCCACCGAAGTTGAGCGACGACGACCATGTCGAGATGGATGACATTATTGCGGACGGTCCTGTCAGTGTCGAAGAGGATATAATGCAGTTGGCACGACTCGGAGATGTTCCGGCGATGGAGAAGCTATTTCAGGACGGCAAGTTCGACGCCATACATTGCGATGAGGAAGGGATAACGCCCTTGCATGTACGTGGATTTTTGTTCTCCCGAAATTCCATGCTGATATTTGTTTAGTGGGCGGCCATCAATAACCAGTATGCCATGTGCCAATTCCTTCTGAAGGAGGGAGCCAATGTCAATAAAAGGGGGGGAAGTTCGGTCGCTACGCCTGCCATGTGGGCTGCGCAACGATGCCATTACTATACTGTTCACCTCTTACTCGAACACGGCGCAGATCCTCTGATTACAGATGCTCAAGGCTATAATATTCTCCATCTAGCCACTTTTGAGGGAAACATCTTCCTGCTAGTACTGCTACTCCACCAAAACATCTCCGTTGATATCCCAGATAGCCATGGACATACCAGTCTCATGTGGGCTGCTTACAAAGGATATCCTGCCTGTGTGGATCTGTTTTTGAGATGGGGGGCAGATGTACATGCAGTAGATGAAACTGGTTTTACTGCCTTACATTGGGCACTCGTAAAGGGATCACAAGGCTGTATACAAAAACTAATCGAATATGGAGCGGATCGATTTGCCGAGACCTCGAATGGGAAAACTCCAGCAATTACAGCGGAGGAAATGAAGACAGAGAGGATATGGCACCGAGCCTTGATTGAATGCGGTTATAACGATGATGCGATGCCCCGAACACTCGATTTCCCCGGCAGTTCGTTCTTGATGAAGGACAAGCGGGCTTTTATGACAAAATTCTTCTTCTTATTCCCCTTTTTAATCATGTTTGTTATGATTATGATTGCAAGTCATATGGTGGTGTTTGCTGGCGTTCCAATTGCTCTTTTTGCGGGCTATTCATTACAATGGGTTGCACAGAAGGTCATGGAATATGCGCCAACTGATATGAGACATATGCACAAAACTGTAAGCTTGGTCCACCTAACTTCTTGGTCACATTGCTAACTTGGTAGCCTTGGTTGGCTGGTATATTCGCGGGAACCCTGTTTTGGGTAGGGTTGAGATGGTTGACGACTATTCTTCCAGGTAATATATCCCTTACTGCTTCCGAGATGTACAATTAACAGTTTTAGCAACGTACTCGACGTATCCAATAAGCAATCTCATGTTTTTGACTTCTTATACATTATGTGGATACTTTTACTTTTGTACAATGGTTTACGAGCCTGGCTTTGTTCCAAAACTCGGTGGTCTGGGTCCTCAAAAGGCTGTAATTGACGAACTCTTGAGCTTGTGGAAATTCGATGAGCAGAACTTCTGCGTCCCATGCATGGCTCGACAACCATTAAGAAGCAAACATTGCAAGAGGTGTCGCCGATGTGTTGCCAAGCATGATCAGTAAGCTTGACATTATATATTTTCGTGTAAAACATGCTGATTATTTTTAGTCATTGTCCTTGGGTTTACAACTGCATTGGTATCAACAACCATCGCCATTTCTTCCTATACTTGCTCACTTTGGAGATTGGTGTTATTTATCTCGTGAGGTTGGCACTTGGCTGTAGGTTTCTCATGACAAGATGCTTAAAGATGACGCTAATGGTCTCTCAGACTTCACAATTGTTACCGATAGAACCAACGGGGATAAGGAATGCAACATCCTCGCTCCAGAGTTATGTCAAGTCGTGAATGCAGACCCATATACACTTGTGCTGTGTATATGGGCGGCCCTACAATTAACGTGGGTCACCATGTTGATGTTCGTTCAACTAGTTCAAATCTCACGAGCCATGACAACCTGGGAGAACATGCGAGGCTCCTCCCACGCTCACGGAAGCAAAGCATCAGCAGCCATCACCTCAGCCCTCACAACCGGCACAACCTCCCGATCGGGCGCCCAAATCGGTGACACAGGCATGGGACCTGACCCGGCTCTCCCATCAACCCACGCCAATGGGCCAGGACACCATCACAAAGAAGGCTGTTTCAAGCAGTGGAAGAAGATCCTCGGCGTTGACACTTTTGTGGAAACCGCTCTAGGGGGCAAGACGAAGAAGAGACGTAATCGCAATCCCTTCTCGAATGGGTGTATGGGGAATTGCAAAGATTTCTGGTGTGATCCTGCGCCGGTCTTTGGACAGAGGGAGAATGGAACCGCGTTGTTGGCGGGACAGGTGGTGGATTATACGGCGATGTATGAGACGCCTCGGCTGATGACGATGCGGTCGAGGGGGGGTGCGGCGTATGAGAGTGTGGGGACGGATGATTCTGTATGATGATTGTGTTGGGGTTGGCTTGTTTGCTTGGCTGATTCGTGCGTGGCTGGCATGGTTTGCGTGTAGTATATATGTTTATGAAGGATGCACTTTTGGTAATCTTTTTTTGATTGGGCAAGGCATTGGGATTGCGAGTTGCGGGCTATAGGGTTGTTTCTGAGATTTCAGAGAAAGTTGAGGTGAGGTGAGGTGAGAGATGTGTATAGGTAATGCGTGATTCAGTAGTTGATTGGGTGGGTGGTTGATTGGTTGATTAGTTGATAGAGCGAGCGAGAGATGAGATGATAGAGATGAGATTATATTATGAATGAGTGATTGATAGATATCCTCTTTTCTCTGTCCTTGTTTGGTTGTATATACCTTAATGCCTTATATCGCTTATATATCGTTTAGGTTACCTGGTGCTTGGGAAGGTAAATTTACTGTAGGACCATTTTTGGGGATATCTAGACTTTGTCCAAGGTAGGTAAATTTAAGATGGTTGTTGAATTTACTTCCCAGGCGTTTTTGAGGTATAGTGTATAGTGTAGTACAGTACGGTAGAAGGGATGGGATGGGCTCTAGGAATGTGATTTGGATTTGGGTTTAACCTTTTATGTAGGGGGGTGGTGAGCAGGGGAAGGGGCGAGAGTGATTAGGCGACAGGATGTTAGAGGGAAGTAAAGTAAAGTAAAGTAAACTACCTAGGTAGGAGTCAGAGTCATGATATAAACTCTGATAACGAATGGTATGTACTATACTATAAGATATATCAAGAATGGTGATGGGTATAGTGTCTATTGTTGGTCCACTGCGTTTGTAAAGTGCTTATTTCTGATATATACACCCTCTAGATATGATATGTTCTACACTCCTAGGAGAGGACATCAAGGTGTCTGGAGGTTAACCTTTGGACGGACCGTATTGTCTGATACCTTCTATGGGTGTTTAAGGCAGCTGCTTACGCTTGAGATTTGAGGCAGCGGGGGATGGGGGGTTGTTGTTAGGATGGTGTTGAGTTTTTGAGTGTTGTTTTGGATTTGTTGATGACTACGCGATGGAAACGGTGTAGAGGACTTATTCTCGAGAAATTTTGAAGAATAGTTTTACAGGTGGTGATTGGTAGAAGGAAGTTGATGGAAAGGGTCGGGAGGGTTTTAAAAAGAGGTGTTTTTAACTTTTATTCTATCTCTTAGATAGAGAAGGCGAAACTGAAAGGAGGATTTAGGATTTACAAAGAAGCACCAACTACGGAGCAAACTCACCGTAAAGTATAGTCCCTTCGCAAAAGTATCAAGATGTTTCGCGACCCTAGAAACTGTGGGAATAAGCAGTTCAACATACAAAATACCTTGCAAAAATACCCTGTAATACACTAGTAAGTTACCCTAGATTCTTGCTACTTTTGCGAAGAGGCTGAAAAGTCCTACAAAGGTACAGGTATCACAGCACCACGGTACCTGCATGATTCCAAGTCCGAGGTCGAGAACAATGAGAAATCAATGACGAGCATTTTCAACACCACAACCGGAGCAAAGAACCGGACGGCACAACACACTTCCACATGTTTGAGATTCATTTCGGGAAATGGACGATATGCAGCCAACCAACGACGTGAAGCGAATCGATCCCGACCGCCCAAAAAGTCCAGATTGGAATTGCAATCGGAGTCCCGGGGTCCAGGAAAATGCTTGTTGCGGCGCTGCCATGCCGTGTTTCTTCATTGCTTGCAGGACGACGTGAAGCGACATGTCCTGTGATTCGTCGAGATTCCTGAGGATTGGTAGCCAAAATAAATAAATTTAGCTGGGCTCTCTCTCGCTCTCTCCTTTACACTTCCAGGCTACCGCGGCGAATGCTCCGAAGGCGGTGACATGGGTGCCATTTATGAAAATCGGAGATATCTCTTTTTGTTGGGGAACCTTTCAAGATTCCATGGCTGTGGATGACGATCGGTTGGAATTGGGAGGCCAGAAGCTAAGCGAGCGACACAATGCCATTTCGAAGTAAAAAGAGTGTGAAATCTCACGTCCAACATTCGATGGGACACCAGCTGAATTTATGCAAAAGTGATGATATCCACAAAGTATGAAAAAAATGGGCACGATGATTTTCGGCTCTGACGTTTTTTGCTTTTCCACTGCTGAAATGCACAGGGGGCAGGCATCGGGACAGATCGGAGTCGGTTCCTTCGCGGTGGTATCTTGGCGATTACCTCTTTGGGTTTAGCGTAACGGGCTGGCTGGTGTTGGTTTGTGCAGCATTGAGGCTGACTTGGAGTGACACCTGTCATGAACGACATGCCTCCACACATCGTGCGTGCTCATCGAGCTGAGAGGACGTGGATAGTTGGCCACGTCTCTCGAGTCGCGATATTTGATTTTTGAGTTGATGCCATTGCCATTGCCATTGCTTTTGATTCCTCGATTTCTCGATGTTCCACTTTGGAACGCCTTCCCAGATGGAGCGAGGGGGGTGGGGGTTCGTTGATAGTGATTGTGGATTGGAGATTGCCCTCAGCCCAATGGATACAGAGACGGTGTCTTGATGTTTGCTCATTTCCCGGTTTCCGGCTTATGGTTACGCAAACTGACAATATCTGCTAGGTGCCTTGACCCCCCATCCCCATGGGAAGCTTTGAAGTTTGCTGTTGTTTTCTGCGCGTGCGAGCTTTACGAAGTCTATGCGGTAAAAGCTCTCCAACGAAAAAGTCAGTTGACAGCTCCTTTGCCACCTCGACGAGTCCACGCCGCCATTGAGCATTCTCAGCCAGTCATTCTGCCCCAGATTTATATCTCACCCTTGCAGAATACCGAGCATTTGCAATGTCCGACTACACCCGACCGGACCACTTCTGTTGGGGACGGTGTTGTCGTTGATGCCATTCAGGTCCACCTTCACCTTCGCTACACCCACTAGAGGTCATGGAGAAGTGACCTTTTAAGCTTCAAGCGCGCGGCAGAAAGCTCTCATACCCCCAGATTAGTCCCAAAGAGGCAATAAGCTGTTCCCTCAGATCGCAGTGTGATAAGAGCGTCCGCTTTAGCTAATAGCCGAGTCCGTAGCGAGCAGCTGGTGGGTCCCCTGGAGTCAATTGGTCCCAGCTTTGTTGTCCTGAGGACAGGACCTCCCTAGCGAAAAATTTTCTTCCCCGTCTCATCCACCTCTTTCCTCCCAACCTCTCCCTCTCAGATAATACTCAAACCAGACCCAAACCATCATCCTTCTGTCTCCTGCTCTGTTTTCCATCTCAGAAACAGTCCAATCAACCCCATCTCCTCTCCACCATCACACACACACATACACAATGGCTGCTTCACGCATGATCGCGCCAAAGATGGCATCCCTCTTGAGCTCTACCTCCGCAAAGGTTGCTCGTCCTATGGTCCGCAGCAGCATCAAGGCCACTGGTTCCCAACGTGCTTTCTCTGGTTCGTACACCCTTACCAATCTCACGTAACTCCATATCACATCTTTCAATTTTTCAATTCGACTCGTGATCTTGCCAACTGGCATCTCGAGGTCAATGGGATCGGCAACTGTGGATCCATTGAATCAAATTCATCAATTGGAGCATCAATTCATCAATGGCATCAGCAACCCTTCAATGGAACCAAAACTGACTTGCCTTTACTCCAGGTGTCTCTTCCAAGGCCACCCCATTCTCCGCCATGAAGCGTGCCCAAGCTTCCCAAATCCTCTCCCACGCTACCCGTAACACCTTCGCTCAAGCTTCCAAGCGTGGTTTCTCCTCCGAGATCGCCACCGCCATGGTCCAAGTCTCTCAAAACCTCGGTATGGGTTCCGCCGCCATCGGTCTTGGAGGTGCTGGTATCGGTATTGGTATGGTCTTCGCCGCTCTCCTCATGGCCGTTGCCCGTAACCCAAGCATGCGTGCACAACTCTTCTCCTACGCCATTTTGGGATTCGCTTTCGTTGAGGCTATTGGACTCTTCGACTTGATGGTTGCCATGATGTGCAAGTACGTGTAAATTAGCTTCAGAATTTTCACTCTTCCTCTTTCTGTAAATATTACGGAATTGCATTGGGGTGTGGGCGAAAGAAAAAATTACATATTCTTCCCTTTTTATTTTGCAACATTCCGTTTTTCTCTTTTTTCTCTTTTCTTCGACCGTGTTTACCTGGATGCATCATCACCACTTCATTCGATTCCTCTTCTTGAAATTTTCTCACACCTTTTTCCTTTGGTTCGTTGATGGAGGGATTTGGGATTTGAATTGGTTTCGATCTTCGTGGTCTGGATGGGATGGGACAAACATATGGGGGGGAGAGGGGGATCTTGGGAAAGGGAGGGGAGGTTGTCATAATATTGGGGGGGGAATACTTGTATGTTGTAGAGGGGGGGGGGGGATGAGAAGAGAAAACATAGAGGATGGATGGATGCGCCTTGACTATAGACGGGTGTATTAGAAGATCTTTTTTCTTTTTTTTTTTCTTTGCTTTTGCTTTTGCTAGAGATCTGCTGCTACGCTACGATTATGCTGCGATGGGCTAGATTAGATCAGAGGGCATTAGACTCCTAGGTGTACAATACACCTCTCTCTTTTGTTTCTTGCTTTTTTTGGATGATGCTTTTTGATGCTTTTTGATGCTTTTTGATGCTCTGATGTGTCGCTGGTCTTTATGGTTGGTACTCTGCTCTGCTTCGAATGGAATTGAATTGAGAAATTCCCTTACCTAAGCCTCCGTACTCAAATACATAACAGGAAACAGTGAATAGAAGTCCCTCCCAAGCGTCTCGCTTTATGTTTCTCCCGAGCCTTCTGGATTCATTTCGATGCCTACTCTACTAAAGTACGCCGCCAACTACCGTACGAGTAGGTCTTACATGTAAGTAGTTCTTCTGAGCAGTTACCACGGGCAGTTACCACGGGCAGAATCGGATTCGAGGTTGTGAGTTAGTGAGTGAAAGTTGGTTCATTGGTTGCTTTGCTGCCTTTGCTGAGTTATGTATGTATGTCCTTGTTTTTCGGGTTTGTGAGGAGGAGGGAGGAGTGAGGGAAATTGATGGTTAGGGTGGAGGGAGGCATGGATGGGATTTTGTGCTTGGAGAGAGCGGGGAGGGGGGGAGGAAAGAGGGGAAGGAGATGGAAGGAGATGTGCTGCTGGATGGATGGATGGGGAAGTGACTTGGGGCTTTGTGGGGGATGGAGGGGACTGGGATGGTGGTGTTGTGGTGTGGTTCTTTGGGTTGGGGGGTGTTTAGTGTGGAATATGAGCGGAATGGGTGAGAGGATGGGATAGCTTGTATGGGATGTATAGAAGGAGTATAGCACTTAATTGTTATTTGCTTCCTCATCATTCCTTGGATACCAGATATGACTTCGTTAAACATATATGTGGTATAAACAGTATAGTGTTCCAGATCTCGAGGTTTTCCTCTTTATTCGTGTTTGGTGTTTCGTTATGGGGGGAGGGGGGTTTAGTGTGAGAAATGGGGAGGAGGGAGTTGGGAGTGGGAGGTGGTTGTGTTGGGTTTGAGCAGAGCAGAGCAGAGCAGAGTAGAGTAGAGTAGAGTAGAGTAGAGTAGAGTGGAATGCTCAGTGCTGATGTATATATATATGATAGATTTATTAATCGGTAAAAGACAAAAATGCTACCTAATTAATTTTTTTGCGACAGAAATACCACCTGTGTACCATATCACTAGTTTACTAGTAAAATTACTCGTAAAGTAATGTCTATATTATCGGTAGCATTCTTATCGCAAAAAGGTAGTATTTCTATTATAAATAAAGGGGTATATTTTTCGCTAAAAAGGAGTATTTTTGTTAGTATAGCGATTTTGTTTCTTCATCAGATTTTATAAGTAAGGTACTACAAAAATAATAAACAAAGTAAATTAGCTAACTACTTACTATTTCTTAATACCTCGTAAGCTAGTTCTTGTCGATTTTCGTAGTAAAGCTTAGTACTCCCTGCCCTTGCGTTACGTATTTTACTAGCCTTAATTCGCCCAATTGCCTGTTCCTAAGCAATATCCTTAATACCTTGTTCCTAGGCCTTAATAACGTCACCCTAGTCTTCTTGTACTTAAGCGCTCTCCTTCGTGGCCGGCACCATAGAGTACGCGACGGCGCAGGGCGTTCTATTTTAGTACTATATTATATACGCTTTAAGGTTGTTAGCATACGACTAGTTAATATCTCGTAGAGGCTATACTTAGATAGAGACTATTAATAGACAAGGATTCGCGCTAGTAAGCAAGCTAGCCATTCACTATATTCGAGGCTATTAGGATATATAGAAAGTGATTATTAAGCGACAGAAATACTACCTTTTTACAACAGATATACCACAAGTTCTATTTTCATCAGATTTATATGTAAAACGTATATAAAAAAAAATAAGTGGCATACAGGTGGCATTTCTGTCGCAAAAAAATTAATTAGGTGGCATTTCTGTCGTTTATAATTAATTAGGTGGTATTTTTGTCTTTTACCGTTGATTAATCCTAATCACGCTCTCGTATAGATGATACTTACCTCGATACTTAGACTGTGTGGGTTAAGAGGACCATATCCTTACGGAACTTGATCCGCCCCAAAACACTTCTTAGCAAGCTTGTATCCACATACCTAGAGTCGTTGGGATATCTTGCGCCGCAAGACGGCAGCGGCTTGTGATAGATAAGTAGAGTCATAGGAAAGAAGGGGATGTGAATGATCAGTCTTTTGGGATGTCTATATGGATTTAGCTCCCGTGATATCTTTAGTATATTAGAACTAATGGATTACATAAGAAAGGTGTTTTGTTTTCGTCCTTGTAGCCGCTTTAGACACTCCTTTGGGGTTTCTGCTAGGCAATTTAAGTTTGAACTCTCTCGGCTTCTATTTTAGGTTGCTATTGAAGATGGTGTGTTTGCTTGTGCTAATTACTAAGTGGAATTTTGGAGGAAACTTGAGGGAGATCTAATGACTTACCTTGGTTAGTTGGAATGGTATGTATACTCCGATAATGTCATTTCATGAATAGCTAGTAAAAAACGTTAGTGTCATCTTTTGGCAAATATTTGCTGTGATTGCCAATCGTAGAGCTTACCTATATTCGAAAAGTTTTCAATAAGAACGTTTAGAATAGTTTTGTCAATATGATTGTGTAATTCTTATCTAGCAATCTATGTCATTCATGAAGGTTGTTATAAAAGCATAATTTGATGAAAGTGACGGACTTACAGAACTTGGGAATGACTATATCATGTTGCTGGCTCATTCTGACGAACTGTGCTTGCAAGCTAGTTAGTACTGAGTCTAAGATCTGTTTAACTGTGTTAAGTTCCCATACGTAGCTGGTGTTCTCTTACGATTTTATCTTTATCTTCGCACATTCTTCCCTTCACCTTAGACTCAAACCTCACTTCACCCCAGAACTGCAAGCATTACAGTGCCAATATGGCTGCATCAGAAACCCCTGAAATTCCTGTTCGTCAACCTATTCTTGACCCTCTTATCACTGTAGAAAGTCTGGGCGACCATGATTCATCAGCAGGCTTGACATACTCAAGTAACATTCTTCCAAGAGACCATAATCTCCAAATTGAAGTTCACTGGACGGAACTTGAGAACAAGAAGCTAGAAACCTTGGTTTACTAGCATACCGTTGCAATGGACTCGAAAAGACAAGGAAATCAAACGCAAGCCCTTTCGTAGTGTTGAAACCCCTGTCGGAGAACACTATTGGTCATTTTCGACCACGCAAGCTTCCTAAAAAGGACTTTGAAAGAATTCTCAATGAGCATGTTTCTGTCAATAATGCAGTACTGGTTGAAGGTGGCGAATGCGGAGATAGATTATAATTTCGCTTACTCTTGGGAAATGGCTGGTATTGGAAACAGCATACAAAGGGCTCAGAAATGGATCTACGGGGGATCTTCATCCAGTAGAGGTCGACGAGAGATGGAAATTGGCATGTTGTCTACAAGTCTGAGATTGAAATTTTTCATTCTATAGCCTTTACAGGACGTAGTACCGCTCCTGGACGAAGCCTTGACCAGATACGTTTTGGTTGGGAGTGAATTTTACATGACCAGCAAAGCTTTGCTCAGTAGTTGAGAAAGTGGAGCTCAAGCGCTCTTTTCATTTGTGTTTTCATGTTTAGCTTAGCAGCAATAGTATCTGTGGTAGGTGCTACTTTTTAGCGAGCGAGCGTTTGTCTTTCATTTTTGGGTTAGAAGGTTTGAGTGGTATTTGCGGTAAATCTATCGTGTGATTTATCATAATTCAGACTATTGTCAAGTGATGTAGGGTATGGTTATTACGTAATACTTTTTGATCAAGGGACTTAGCGGGTATTCAATTTGTCTTAGGGGTAATACTTTGTATAGCTAAGTCACTTGACTAAGCACTGCTTGTTCGACACTGGTTTTTGAGTGCCAAAAATCCATCAATTATTCTAAAGGTAGATTTATAGCAGGTGTGCTCTATTACGCTTTGTCTTTACAACTTTACGGGATATCATCGAACTTAGCTTACCTCTCATATTATCAAGTTCCCTTTGTAGTGCAAAAAGGATTTAAGTCTCTCTGAATCCAACTGCAGCTTAATACTGTCATCGTACTTTGCTACCAATTTTTAATTTTTATTATGTCTAACTTTTCCGTCAATATAAGCCTCTTAGAAAGTAGGCAGAGTATAACTAGGAGTGTATAGCTATAATTGTTAATATTCTTGTAACATCGTGTAAATTATTATAAGTCTAGATATGATAAAGTAGGAACTAAACTAAAGTAAACCATTAAAGCTTAATTCGTAATTGACTATAGCGTATCCTTATGTTTTAGTAACAGCGAGAAATTTGAACTTTAGAATAATCAGAATACCTCTTGTTTTTACTTAATTGTCTTTTTATCTATAAGAGAGGTAACGAAACAAACTGCGAAAATCAAGGCAAGCAAGGTATTTACAATTAATCTGGAGCAATCGAGCTATTTCTGTTTGATCGATAGACCTGAGACGGATCTGGCACAATTCAGGAGCAATTCTTTCAATCTTAGGCAGTTGGCACGGCTTGTTTGCCAGCCCCCTCTAAGTATATAAAGGGCTGTCTATTCTTTCAACAAGAAGCCAGAAGACAGGCACCCTCTCGCAAGCTCTTGTTAATTAGACTCAGGTTTTTTGCTTCCAAAGTATTAAGTTCCGTTTACAGTGCTGATATGGCTCAACCTCAACTAACACTTGTCCCTGAACTTAAGGCATTAAGGTGGAACCAATCCAGCGACCTGCCGCTAGAAGACCCAGGACCCGACAACCCAGATGCAGGAGCTCAACGATTTCCCTATAATCATAATCTCAGACTTGAGGCTCGTTGGTTAAAGGACGACGAGGGTCTACGCATAAACGTCTGGTGGCGTACATTCGAAAACAATCCAGCGCTTGCAAACAGATCATATGTCCCTCCAGAAGACTGGCTGCCTATCGTGGATCATTTCTTGCCATGTGAAGTTTCTGGCCCAGAGGACTTAATAGGGCGCATCCGCTTACCCGAGCACTTGACAGAAGATCTCGAGGTACGGGTCGGATTCAATTCCCGACTGAGATTTCCCATATACTTTGGCAGTTGGCAATCTCCAAAACCCTACTGGAAACCAGTGACACTGGATGAACCAGTGGTTGCACGGGCAATTGAAATTGAATGGACTGAAGTTGGTACAAACCACTGGCACACTGCGTGGCGACAGGAGGACCAAATTTCAGAGGGGTTCCAGGAACCTCACACCATCCCTGGTCAAGACTCAGCACGAATTACCTGGGATAATGCTTGAATGAAGCATGACTTAGCAATGTAAGAGGAACAAAAAGGAGGAATATGACAGTAGACCCATTGAGAGATAGTGGTATATCAAGGAGGTAATGATTAAAGGATGGATTGGCATTTATGACTGGTTTAGGATGGGTGTTTGTGGTAGAAATCAAGTTTCATTTGTCTTTCATTTCAAAATAAACAGTACAGGATGTGAGAAATGCTAAGATCTTCACGATTGGGAGACTTGACGTGGATCTGACAAGACTTAGAAGTAATCTCTCCGTATAGTTAAGCCATCCTAACAAGGAATTATATATTTGTTGAACCCTTTAAAGAATAAGGAGAATAGTAGGAAGGACAATTGTTTCAAGGACGAATAAACGGCAAGCATTATCTGATTCTCATACACTTTTGCCTCCGTATGCTCTTAGTATATGTAGTAAACCTAGGTGATTGAATCTCAAAATACCGAATCTATCAGTGCCGACCTGGCTGAGGATTTCGAACATTAACTACTTTTGACTTTAATGTCTTTCCGCTTCATGCGTCGACGATCCACTTGATGTTCCAGTATGTGTTTTCTTGCCCCCAAGTCATTATAAATTATGAACTCCAAATCGAAATTCATCGGATCTATGGTGGAAATAACAAGCTCGAAGCCCTGGTTTATTAGCGTGGTGTTGCGTCCACAATAAAAGACAATACAACCCCTCTACACTAAATCCTTCCCGCAATTACCCTTTTACAACCGCGGGAGGCCAACAAGTGAATGTCCTAAACGGTCCTCAACGAAAAAGCTCGTAAGGCTGTATTGGTCGAAAGTAAGGAGCGATAACGACTCCGCCTAATCTTGGAAAATTTGGCGAAGTCAACAAGAGAACTTGAGTGTGGACCAAAAAAACAAAACGGGACGACTCGCGAGATATGCGCGTGGAATGGGCTTTGGCAGAAGATGAGAACTGGCATGCTGCTTACAAAATTTGCCCTTATGAAGTCCGTCAGGCGGGCTTGGTGGGACCCCAAACCCTGTCTAGATAAGCCCTAGCACAGGTTACATTGGTTGAATCTTCTTCTTGATGGAACTTAAAGGAGGCTCTGCTCAGCAGCTAAGGAGGAAAGGAGAAGAAGAAGAAGAATAGATTAACTACGAAATAGTGGGATATTAAGAAGGTGATGATCAGGGGACGGAGTTAGCGTTTGTGACTGGTTTGATAGGAGTAGTATTTGTAGTGGGGAGCAATGTTCCTCTGTCTTTCACTTATTCTTGAGACACATTATGTGCCGCACACAAGAGGAGTTGGAGTTTTTGGGCATCTCCTTCTAGATCAGTTAACCATCAAGTGACTACACCGTAAAACTAATACGAAAGACACAATTCTGAATTTGTATACCAGCTCCTGGACGTATTTAAAAGAAGCGAGTTTGAATTTCATCTTATTGCTATGTTTCAATTGTGTGTTCTAGAACAGAAGCGGCATTCAATCTCATTGCCACCAACAGAAAATCATCAAAAGAATGGTAAATCTGACGAAAGATATTTCTCTCTTCTCAGAAAACTCACTCAGTATTGGATTCCATATATGTATATCGCATATTGAAGTTCCGAGTAATGCATCTAGGCTAGATGTATGTTTGTATCTGAATATGTACCAAGAGTATTTGGATCATTCTTGTGCCTTGCACAGTCTCTGAGAACCCCCGAATTAGGGAATCCTCCGGCTTTGCATCGAACGTCACCCGGCTAGAGCTTCATCTTTTTTTAATAACTCCTCAATGATTTGGGCGGCCTGCAAACACTTTTCGTCTTCTAGTCGAAGAGCTGAGATCTGGAGTGCACACGGCATACCATCGGAAATCATTGGTTTGTCTAGTATTTGCGATTAGGAAAATTCCATTTGGCTGAGAAATTGGTGAACTCACAACTTTCTCCCAAACTTGGTTCTACAATGGAGAAGGGTGACGGATCAAGGTCCTTTGATGCGTAACTGTATGGTATGAGACAAGCTGGATACTATGATTTACTAGTTAGCAAATTTCAAACGGCCACGCAGATCAGGAGTAAGAATGCTCACATCAAGCACGTTCCACATGCAACCGTAGGCCGGCAATTGATATTTATCATGCTCAATCGCCGTATGTTGGGATGCGGGACCAAGAACCACATCTAATTTCCGATGCTTGAAGAGTTCCCGCCACGCTTCTTTATAGGCACGTATCTCAAGGCCCATGGCTGCGATTTCGAGAACCCCGTACGTCTTGGGGTCTTTCTCGGCTCTTCGACGTGTCCCGCGGAGGAGAGATGGGACCATGGGTTCCCCGCTTACCATGATGTTCTTAATGCAGGTCATAGATGGGTCTAGGGTCATTGCTTCAATGGCTAGACGGCCACCTATAGATGCCCTCGTCGATTCCTCATGTTCGAGTTCTATTACTTTGTGACCAGCAGCGGAAATTATTTGGATGGCCTTTTTGACTGGATAGATTTTAGTAAGTCCTGTGACTGAAAGAGTGTGACTAGATTCATGCAAAATGATGGAAAGGCTTTTAACGGGGAAAAGACTTACTAGCACGCCGGATCGGGGGGTGAAGAGGAAACATCGGGTCCTCAGCAAGTATTCCGATTGTGAGTGGGTTTCCTTTAAGATCTTCGCTCCTCCAGGGTATGGCATGTGCAGCCGAATCATCCAACCAAGGTCTCGTGCCCAAAACTGTTGACATAAAAATTTGGATGTCGGTCAGAGAAGTTGCCATTGGTCCAGCGCTAGGAAGCATTCCCGATATTCCCACGACTCCTTTTGCTCCAGGAATAGCTTGACCAGCCCATGGAATTCTTCCAGAAGATGGTTTGAAGCCATAAACACCACAGCATAGAGAAGGTGTACGAATTGAGCCTTTCTTTTGTTAGGTAAGCTAGTCTTAACGTGAGCATAATAACGTACCTGCAAGATCAGTGCCTACGCCAAGTACAGATCCTCGAAGTGCGATGAGGGCCCCTTCGCCACCGCTAGAGCCTCCGGCCGTAAGAGACGTATTTCGTGGATTGAGTGTTCTTCCAAAAATATTGTTGTGGGAATCCGCAGTCTTTGGAATTAGTAGTATGATCTCTCAAATGGGTTCAGGACTTACCAGCACTGCCTGTGGAACATTGGTCTTGACATATAGAACAGCACCTAGATCAAGAAGAGTATCGACCAGCACCGAGTTACTTTGGGCTGGTTCACGATCGAGGAAAGAAACGATTCCGATAGAAGTTTGAAACCCTTTAACGTTAAAGGAATCCTGCAATTGTGTTAGAATGGTAAATTTCAACTTATCAAGTTTGCTTACTTTGAGACTTATTGGAAGCCCGTGGAGGGGTCCGAGAACCTTCTTATTGATGGCAAGATATCTGTCCAAAAAGGCCGCTCTTTCCTCTGCGTAATCGAACATGATCTCTGTGAGACATGATGTCTGTTATTTCGCCATTAATATATTTTAAAATCAAGGGAGACAGAAAAATGATCCTTGTGGGAAACTACCAATTGTTGAGCAATAGCTGCCCTCTTACAGAAAGCAGTCGTCACCTCCGAAGACGTCAAGGTACCAGTGGATAATAGGTGTAAGAGAGTTTTCGCATCGTGAGATTCTGTGATTTCCAACTCTTTCTTGGTCAGAAGTCCACAATTACGTGGAATCTCGAGTACATTTGATGAAACATCGACACGTGAGGGGATAAGCCATTCCTTGGGAATGTTTGCTTTGACTGCCTGCTGCTTTCTAGCAACCTTGCTCTGCCACGATTCTGGCGTGGAACCATTCATAGTAACGAGGAATAGATAAACAATTAAACTTCAGTGATATTGAACTCTCCTAAAATATCATGAACTGGTGATCTTTGCTTTTGAACAGGGGACAGATTGTGCGGTCAGACTCTCAACACTACTGGAAACTACCGGTAGCCAGCACATTGACGAACCATGGTTGAAACAAATTAACAAAGTGGGATGAATAAGTGCGAGAATGCAAATGGCGTAACCATTGTTCAAATGAAGAAAAAACACCCATGGTTTCTTCTGATAAATGAAACATTCCTTGCCTTGTAAAAAACGGTAGGTAAAGGAGCCTCGAAGGCGACATGCCTCCAGTCGAGCTGAAGAGCAGGAAGGCTACATTATATAGGCGATTCTTCCTAGATTTTATATGCTGTATCAATATGTAGGTCGCTTTATTAGGCCTCTTCATGTGCTGAAGGAAGAAACAGTGAAGACTCGGGAAAAATGTTATTAGCCATTTGCGAACTGGTGCGAAGACGGTAGACTAACATGCCACCATTCAGATTAGTGTGGGGTGTCGTATGTACTTTCGGTACTTTAGGCGAGGCGGGTGAGGTGGGAAAATGCCCGGCAAGCACCAGCCACATACGCCACACTATTTCTCCTTCCAATGAAGCTACAAGAGAATACAAGAGTACTAGTATGCCAAACGATTCAAAATGAAACCATACAACTCAGTAAAAGCAATGTAACCCACCCAATTCCGCCTAGCTACAGTACTGGTAGCCAGAACCTACCTACATACCTTCAGGGCGTGACTATTATCGCTATTCTTCATGATCCTAGAAGTACACTTACTTAGAGATATAAACGATTAACTCTATAAAGCATTAGCGGATCTACCGGTATCATCGTAGTAATGGCCGAACCGCCGAAAAGCGAAATCTCGGCTTTTCGGCGTTTTCGGCGATAGAGATATGAACTGGACCCGACGAGTAGGTAGGTATAAGAATTGCCCCATTTTTTATTGTCAGATAGAGTGAGCAAGACCCCTCCTCCCACCCGCACGGAGTTTACTGCCACTTATCTTGTCCACCGGGAGCCCTCCTCCTCTACCAATCGCCAAGATGTTCTCTGTCAGCTGCTTGAAAACATTCCATCAACCATCAGAATCTGTGACTGTCAATTATATCCAAATATCCCCAAGTAAGCCTAAACTACCATCAGTCTCCGCCGTGAACGGTGATGATTATGGATCCATGCGGGAACGTGGGGCATGTCGGTCGAATAAGCCGTTATAATAGATAGAAAATGGTTGTTCTTCCTCCATGATTTCCCTCTTTCATTATCAATTGGGAGTTGAATCAATCATTGGACTATTCCATTCATCCATTCGAAATGGCGACACCAAAACCGTTCCAGATTGCCGTTCCTCAGGAGAAGATCGACAAGTTCAAGTTGAAGCTCTCTTTAGCGGAACTTCCTGATGAACTCGAAGGTGCCGGATGGGACTATGGCGTTCCTTTGGCTGAGATGAAGAGATTGACAAAGGCATACGAGAAATGGGATTGGAGACAGGCAGAAGCACGTTTGAACAAGCTTCCTCAGTATACCACTACCATAAAGGTGGATGGTTATGATGAATTGGATATCCATTTCCTTTGGCAGAAGAGTAAAGTCAAAAATGCCATCCCTCTTTTGATGGTGCACGGCGTATGTCATTTTCTCGTTTCTTGTTATATTTGGTCTACTCCTAATCTAATTGTTTACTTCGCTAATACTAAACTCTGTTTATTTAGTGTAAGCTCTGAATTTCACCCATCTCTGTCTACACACTCATCATACATAGGGCCCGCTTCATTCATCGAATTCCAACACATCCTTCCTCTCCTTGCAGATAATCCCGACGGCCCAGCCTTCCACATTGTCGCTCCATCCCTCCCAAACTTCGGCTTCAGCTCCGGCGTAAAAACCCGTGGCTTTGCACTCCCCAAATACAGCGAGACCCTCCACAAACTCATGCTCTCATTGGGATACACCGAATACGCAACCCAAGGTGGAGATTGGGGGTATTTCATCACCAGAATAATGGGGCGTACGTACCCAGAATCCGTCAAGGCATCCCACATCAACACCATGGCGTGTAATCCCCCGGAAAACTTCGACTACTCCACTCTCACCGAAAGGGAGAAAGCAGGACTCGACCGAGCAGACTGGTTCGTAAAAGAAGGCCAGGGCTATTTCCACCAACAATCTACGCAACCACAAACGCTAGCGTACGCACTGAACGACTCCCCCGTTGCTTTACTAGCCTGGATCTATGATAAATTGCATTTTTGGACCGACAGTTATCCATGGACCGACGACGAGATTTTCACTTGGATTAGTGTCTACGCTTATAGCAGGGCCGGACCGGGAGCTTCCTTGAGGATCTACTACGAGCATGCACATGGGGAAGGTGACACAGCCCTTCTGGGTGCTGCGACTTATGTTCCGCATGTTAAACTGGGACTTGGTACGATGAACTATTTTTTTTGTGTCCCTACCATCATTTTCGATTTTCTTGTTCTCTTGCTCACAGAGGTATTAGCACATAACCCCAAAGAGATGTCAGCCCAACCTGTCTCCTGGTCGAGACAAATGGGTCCAATTGTCTATGACGGCGTTCATGATTCTGGTGGTCATTTCATGGCATCGGAGAGGCCTCACTATCTAGCCAAGGATTTGAAAACAATGTTTGGGAAAGAGGGTGGCGCTTTTGGTGCTGTGCCGGGTAAGAATGGGTATGATGCTTAAAAGTTTGCCAGTTCTCTGGTTATGTAATTTCATCATCTTCCCTTTGGGATGGGCTGCTGAGTTCAAGAATGACAAAAATCGAATACTGTATAAGAATCGCGTAGCTCTCCGGAGAACATTTTATTTTCTGTCCTATTATAGTCCATAGAGTGCGATATCCTATGCACTCCCTGTCCTACTAAGCATTCCACAGGTCGTATAGAATTATTCTTTAATATACTATTCAAAAACAGGAGTATAATATAGGATGAATAAACTAGAATAGAGAAAGAAGCTAGCTAACGAAGTAGAAGGCTCTAGAGTACTAGGTATCTACCTAGACAACCGAGATAGGGGTTATATAGTAGAGATAGGAGTCTCGGCTAGAACTATATTATAATAATTAATACTATAAAATCGAAAGACAATACCCTAGTATTACTACTCCCTCTATAGACAAGATTCTTGATAAGTACTTATCTAAGAATAAAAGTAAATACGCTATAAGTATACTATCGTTACTAAATCTAAATAAATCAAATCTAAATCGGTAGCTCTCTATAAGTACCTACTAATATTTATATAAATCCATATATAATACCTAAATCCTTATTACCTCTAAATCCCCTTAATAACTATAAAATCTAAAGTAATATAATCTATCCCTCCCTAGCTATCGCTCGCTTTCGTAAACAAGCGACAAGGGTATAAATATCCTCGTTCCTAAAAATCCTTTAAGATCCTAAGTAGTATTTAGTATCTCCCTTCTAAACTTCTCCCCGCTACTTCTTTCTTATAGAATCTCTATTCTTATTTATATAAATTAAAGTACTCTTCTTTTTACTCTAATCCTAATTAGTTAGTACCCTTATCCTTACTAGGGTACTAGATAAGAGAGGGTAAGAGTACTTCTAAGGCTAGGTAATATAGGTTTTAGTAGATCTAAAATAAGTCTAAAATATAATAGTAAAATAAGTAGAAATTAAATAAATATATACGTTCTTAATCTATAATAAAGGGGTACTCGATTATAAATATAAAGTATAGTATATAGCTTTTAATAAAGTGTACTTTTAATAAACCTAGCGAACTAGCGTACTTTAACGAACCTAGCGTACTTGCGAATAGCCTTATTTTTCTACCTTATTTTAGCCTCTCCTTCCTACTTCTCTTCTCGAATCTTACCTCTCCTTCCTACTCCTCTCTAGACACGTAACCTACTACTCCTTCCTTCTCCTAGCTAAGTAGTAGGGTTCTCCTACTTCTATCTAAGGCTCCGGAGATAAAAGAAGGGGAGATAATAAATATTAATCCTAAGTATATCTGTTCTACTATTCCCTCTCCGCCTCCCTTAAACTTCCCTTTATTACTTAGAAGTTAAAAAACAAACTATAGAACTTACCTAACTAAGTCCTTTAACTCCTCTAAGCTCTTTCTTTATAGCTAGTAAAGCTACTACTTTATCTAGCTTAGTATTTACGTTCGTAATAGGTATATAAGATATCGGGTATTAGTATTATATCGCGTTCTTTTGTAATCCCGAGGTTATATAAAATAGGTAACGGAAGTCGGTATATAATACGTATAACTTCTAGATCTATATATATAAATAGCTATTCACGTATAATAAATACTAAGCGAGCTATAAAAAGGCTATTTTCTATAAAATCTACTATCTCGATCTATACTATCCCTTACTCCGTAACTCCCTAGGAACTAGTAGGTAGAACGTTCTAAATAGGTTTAGCCTTATTACTTCTACTAATTAGACTCGCCGAAAATATTAGAATACTACTTAATAAACCGAATTAGAACGTTCTACCTACTAGTTCCCAGGGAGTTATAAAGTAAGGAATAAGAGTAAATCTTATAACTTTTTATATTTCCCGCTAATTTTATAAGGTAAATTAAAACTACTTATTTAAAAATATAAAATTAATTAATTAATCTTTAACTAAACTAACTTAATAAAGAAATTACTAGTTAGTTTTATCCTTAATATATAGTAAAGAGAATTACTTTCTAGTCAAAGTAAAGTAACCTAGTTAGTTCTCTACTAAGTCCTTAAAAGTATAGTAGTATACTATTACCCTAGCTTATATATAACTAATAACTAGAACCTATTCTAGTCTATAAAGGCTATTTATTCTATTCTTTTAAAAAAGTAAAAGGTAAAATATAATATTTACTTAAGTATTATAAATTTATAATATATAATAGAGTTAATTAAAAGTATAAGAAAGTTCCTTTAATTCTTTAGTAAAAGTAATATCTAGGTTTTAGAAATAGGTTAATAGATTAATAGGAAGTCTAACTATAAATACTAAGTAAGAGTAGTTTAGATATTAAAAAGGAAAAAAGGTTCTTAAAACTTTTAAAGAAAATTATCTAGAGCTAAGTAAGTAACTAGATTATTCTAAAATAGGGTTAAGTATATAAAAGAAAATTATTTTCTAATAAAAGTAAACCTACTAACTCTAACTTCTTAAAAGTAATACTACTACTCTAGCTTAACTATAACTAATAACTAGAACCTAATCTAGTTTATAAGAGCTATTTATTCTATTCTTTTAAAAAGTAAAAAGTAAAATATAATACTTATTTAAGTATTATAAATTTATAAATTTATAATACGTAATAAGGTTAAATAAATAAAGTATAAGAGAGTTCTCTTAATTCCTTTAGTAAAGATAATATTAATATCCGGATTCTAGAGATAAGTTAATAGGTTAATAGGGAGGGAGCCTAACTACGACTAGGTAACGAGTAAGAGTATAGAAAAACCTTGATACTAGAATATAGGTTTTATTAGTATTCGTAAGGATATAACCGAGGTTATTCTTATAGTAAGGTTCTTAGTATAGGCGACGACAAGGTTATATATTCAAGTATTAGGGATATATAACATAGTTGTCTAGTAATATAAGTATATTATATATTATTGTTTAATTCTTATTAGTAGGTTCTAGTTAAGTACTAAAAACTCTAGGGTATTAAAATTTACTAAGTTCTAGTGAATTTTATAACTTCTAAGGATATTAGTAAGGTTATTTTAGGTACTAATAAATTTTTGGGACCCAAAAAACTTAAGGATATCCTTTAATCGAGGTTATCCTTATAACCTACCAAAAAAATCGGGACCGGAGGATTTAAGGATTTAATTGAGGTATCCTTATAGCGCGTATCCTAGTATCGAGGTTTTTCTGTAGTTCACTGGTTTATATATAGAAGAGGGAGGGAGGTTGCTAGGACCTTTAAATCTAGAGACTAGAGATGGGTAAGTAAGTAGATTTCGTACAAAGTAGATAAGACAGACTTAGACCCCAGCATTACTACTAAATTTCAGAAGACAAGGGCACAATATAGAATGGATAAGTTGGAATACAGAGAGAGGCTAGCTAAGGGGTGACTGACTACCCTTATTATTTATCCCCCTCACTCTATAAAAAGAACAAAAAGAAATCTCTCTACTCTACTCTCAAACTTCAAACATCAACCAAAAAACGAACCACATACCCACACAACTACCCACCTACCAAAAGAGAGAGACCATCCATCCCCAATTTCCATACCTCAACCCTACCTACCTAACAAATATACATCACAACCCCCACAACCTATAACCACCACACACTCCCCCCATCTATCCAAACATTCACTTCACTTCAATCTAATCCAAACACCCTCATCAATCTCAACTCAACTTATTTCATCTTGTCAACTATATCTACCTATCTACCTATCTACCAACCAACCTACCAATCCATCTCCAGCCAGCCAGTCATTTCCATACTTCCACACTTCCAAGATGGCCATCTCCTTGATCCCAGATCAATCAAAAAAAGGGGGTGAATCCATTTGATCCATCAAGTCCTATCCTCGTTAACTTGACCCATCCTATCCCATCCGATCATATCCCATCCTACCCAGTTGAATCCCATCCACCCCCCTATCCATCGCGCTCAAAAACAAAAGGGAAACAAACCTCCCAAACTAAGCGCTCTCTATCCGGGACGTACATCCATCCATCCCCCCACATGGCAGAAGTGATACAATGTCAACCCAAAAAAGAAAACTCATAAGAAGACGCAGACAGGACAGATAGAATACATGCTATCGCTAGCCAAGAGGAGAAAAAGCTCATTTTGCATAATCTTTATAAAGTCCTCAATTCTCTCCAACATATCCCAAAATCATCCAATCTGCCAGCGAAAAGAACAAAAAAAGGTATATAAAATCTCTCAATCATCGTAGAATAGGTATCGCAATCATAAATCTCATCCAATCATACATTTCATAATCGAAACAAAAGAAAAAAAATCCAATTCGTCAATCGCCAAAATAATTTTCAAGCTTTAAAGCTTAGAACCAACGTGCTTTTCCAGGGGGTATAAACTTTTTCCTCTTCTCTGAACTTTTGGAAGAACGCAGGAAGAACCAAAAAAGCAACAGGCCCGCCCATTATATGCACAAGAAGTGGAAAAGAAAAAAAACAACCCAAAACTTCAAACGGGTATCCTGCCCAAAAAGCGCTTCCAACGCTAAATCTCAAAAACACACTTCGCTTGCATCCGGAAAAAAGAAAACTTGATCCTCGATCAAAAGTAGTTATCGCCATTATATTTGAGAGATCGTGTATAAGAGTGTTGAGAACTTTCCCTTTGCCTTGGTCGGCTCATGGGATGGTCATGTCGACTTTGTCGATCGTCATGATCAAATCGACTCCGTCGGTCTTCATAATGCCGGTCTTCGTACCGGTCTTCATAATGTCGGTCTGCGTAATCAACTCGCTCGTCGTGATCAACTCGATTTCGACGATTCCGTCGGTCTTCGTGGTCCGGTCGACTTCGTCGATCTTCAATTTGTTGATCACCTCGGCTTTGTCGGTCGTCAATTGGTTCAATACGGCTTCGTCGGTCGTCAATTGGTTCAATTCGGCTTCGTCGGTCGTCAATTGGTTCGACTCGGCTTCGTCGATCCTCAATTTGTTGATTAACTCGGCTTTGTCGGTCATCAATTGATTCGACTCGGCTTCGTCGATCCTCAATTTGTTGATTGACTCGGCTTTTCCGATCCTCAATTTGGTGATGAACTCGGCTGCGTCGGTCATCAATTTGTTGTTGTCCTCGAGTTGGGCCTCCATATTCAGATATCGACCGTTCGCTGCCATTTCGCATACTACCCTGCCTCTTGATCTCGATTTCACCACCATCGCACTCAATTTGTGCTCCACCAACGATCAACCGCGTGGTCCCCTTGAGTTTGATTGTTAAGTTTTCATCATTGTCACCACTTCCGCTCCTCGTGGTTCTTGTGGTGACCGATTTCTTATAATCACTTTCATCCCGACTGTGACTACTCTTGGTGCTTTGACTGCTCCCAGCCTTGCGACGTTGCTTTTCCTGCTTTTTCAAAACCTCAGCAGTCAGCGGTATGTTGGGTCCGGCGACATCCTCTTGGTAGTTGGCGGCCTGACGAATCTTGTCCTCGTAATCACTCTGTTTCGTAGAGGCCTTTGGCTCCGAATGTGTTGTAGATGTTCCATAAACGCTTGATCTTCTTCGGCGACTATTGTTGGCTGTTTCAATGTTCATTTCCGCCAGGTCAGTGACCATATCATCGTAAGCGTGTTTCGGTTGCCGAAGTGAATCAGAACGGCGAGTACGTGGCGCCCGCACTGGTTCATGGTCTTCGTCATGGTCATGGTGGTCTGGGAGTTCGTATGTTACCATGGACTTCCTTCGGCGTGTACTTGCTCGTCGCTGCCGGGATGGATCTCTGATCATCGACCGTTCCTCACTTCGTTCATCCCGGTCATCTCTATAGGAATCATGCGGCGGGTACTCCCCATTTATTGCCTGCTCCGTCCAGGGTCGGCGGAGAATGGGTCGTGGTTGTGGTGGCGGTGGCATGGTTTGGGAATCGTGATATGATTGAGAATCATGATATGTTTGAGGTTCGTGATAGTCTTGAGAATCGTGATACGTTTGAGAATCGTGATAGTCTCTACTCATTCTTTTGGGTCTTGACGGCTCCCGTATGCTTATCCTCTTCACCACGGCACCATTATTGGACGAAGCGTATCCATCATCGTGATACCCTGTGTCATAAGAAGGGTTGAACTCGTGTGCCAATGGGTCCCTCATGCCAAATCCTGATGCTGTTCGAGCAGGGGCTTCAAATCTGGACGACAACGGTCTCGTGGATACCGGTCTCTCAGGCAGAGACAAAGGTTGAGCACCAAAATAATCTGACCCAGGCGGTGGAGTAGGAGCAGAGTACTGCGGGTACTGTGGTGTTTGGGAATAGTTGGGTGAGGATGAATAGGTATAAGTTGGGGTTGGTTGGTAGTTGGCCCATGCTGAATTTGACAATGGAGGACCGCCATTTTGTGTCGCATGGAAGCTCAACGGTCGTGGATATGAAGTCGAGGTTGCCGCACGAGGCCGGGCAGGCTGAGGGTGGACGAGTGTATTCTGCATTGATTGCGAGAGCACTGGAAGGGCTGGTCGAGGGACGGATTGAACGCGGCCGAAATGACTTGGATCGTCCTTTGTTTTCTTGTCCGCTTGGTGACTGTTCTCGTGGGCGAGTGGTGGACGCTGATGCTTTCGCGGGGAGAGAGGGCTAGTGCTCGAGGTTGAGTTGCGTCTCTCGTGCTTCACTTCTCGTTCGGTCACGACCTGGATGTTCTTCTCTCTCACCGCTCGCTCTTTAAGAGGGGGAGGGGGAGCGGGCAGGTAATTGACCTGAGGGCTCCTTTTGGACTTGTCGGATCGCTGCTTCTTTTCCTTGGACTTTTCCTTTGCGCTTCGTCGGGAGCCTTTCACCGTCCGTCCCGAGTCCTCGTCGATGGACTCCACGTAGGCAGGGCGGGGGGGACTCATGGTGAGTGACCACTTCCAGCTCGGTGCGTCAGCCTATCCGGCTGGGCTGCGATGGGGGTCGAGGGAGGATTGGTTCTGCGCAGTGCCAGGTGGCGGACGGTGGGGTTGCTTTTAGGGTTGAGGGGGAGGAGATATTTAAATGGTGAAGCTGGAGTGGATGGGAGGGTGATGACTGGTGGGTGCTGGGATGTGGGTGGTGATGATAGTGGTGGTGGTGGGATGAACCGAAAACCTTGAGGGCAGACACGACGGGGGAGTTCCCAGACTTTTTTTTGCTCGCAAAGGCCGCAATGCCAGCGAAAGGCCTGCCTGGCGCTGCCTTCTTGGGAGGGCCGCGGCAGATCGCCCTCGCGCTTGGGTAGCGAGGGTAGCGTAGGGTAGCGTAGGGTAGCGTAGCGGTTGCTGCTAATCGAGGAGAGTGGGGCAGTGAAAGCTGTGGAGCAGTGAGAGCTGACGGGCAGCACTACTGATACCGGACAGAGATGTCAGTCACTGACAACACCAGGATGAGCCGATGGTTAGGTTAGTGTCTGTGTCTGGTGTCTGATGTTTTTTCAGAGGCCGTCGCACCAACGGCCATTCCCTGGTTGCACTGCCGAAGACTCGAGCCAGAGTTTTGCAGGTGCAGGTGTCTATCGCAGCGCAGTCTTCTGTACTATACTGTACGGTCCTGTCTACCGCAGCGCAGTCTTCTGTACTGTCCGGTCCTGTCTACCGCAGCGCAGTGTCTGTACTGTCCAGTCCTGTACTCCGTACCGTCCTGTACGCTGTAACCGAAGTCTGCGGCGGATGCACCACGATGCACAGGGTACCAGTGACGATGATGTCGACCAAGAGCGGACACTCTTTTTTGTGTGTCGAGGGGGAAGAATGTGGGAGAGTGGAGCAGAAGGAGCAGAAGGCGATGATTATACTTCCAATCGGGCTCTGACTGCTATTTTCATGAGGTTCTGCTGATGCGCTTGTTGCTGCTACTGCGGGGCTTGGGTACCAATTGGCCGTTCCTGGCTGGGCGAGCGTACCGTACCGTTACCGTTACCGTTTCGAATGGCAGTGGCAGGTTTGGAGATGCAGTGGAGACGTCGATGAGATGTGATGTCCTGTATGATGTACTCGTATGGAGGGATGAATGCTCCGCTGGCACGTCGTCGAGCCGGCTTAGGAAGGAGTATTTGTAGTTTGGCAACCTCCAAGAAGGTATTTCGGTGAGAGCTGGTCCCTCGAAAGAAAAAAAGGCAACGGGAACCAAAATACCTTTTTTTCGCGCTCAAACGAATTGCCCCGGGCAACGGTCCTTCCTGATGATTTTTTTGTGGTTCACTTCTTCAGCCTAATGGTCGCACGGCGAGTTGGGTAGCAATGCTAAATATGTTCCTTGGATCCTGACGACGGAGAGCCAGGCGACTGGTGACTGGTGACTCCGCGGGGCCGAAACTTTCAATGGCAATCGACGCCAAGAGGGGGAGAGAGAAGTCGTCAGAGGAGGAGAGAAGAGGGAGGAAGAAGATGGATGATGGATGAGTCTGCTCGACGAACTTTACACCAGATCGTCCTCGCGGCCAGCATGCAATGCGATGGATGCGTGGTTGTTTGTTTGGTGGAAGTGGAGGTTGGAGCGAGAGCAAGCCAGCAAGCGAGAGAACAGGCGGATAATATTGATGGCAACCTGTACTAACCCTGACTACCCGACACTTGCTATACAAACGAATGGAAAGTGCAAAAATGCGCCGCATCTGGCTCAGGACGAAGCAGCAGCAGTGGCCGAGGCAGAGGCAGAGAATCAGAATCAGTCATTCGCGTTGCCAGTCACACTGACGTGCGTTACTATATTGGATATTGGAGCGATGGCGTGGGAATGCGGGAGGGGGTGGAGGGCAGAAGGAAGGGATGCATCGCCAACGCCCGTCTCATAGGCGACGGCTAGATATGAGATATGTTGTGCTCAGCAATGTGGCATAACGGAACCACCACATTCATCAGCCAGCTGGGTAGTTGGGAAGCGACACTGGAGACGAGCAACACCTACACCAACGCCAGCGAGCGAGCGAGCTCCCCTGTGTAACACCATACGGAATATGGGGATGGGGATGGAGATGGGGATGACTCTTCGCCTCCTGCTGCACCCACTCGCTTCTGCACTTGCCGGGTTTTTGGCTTTTGCTGCTGGCTGCATGGCACTACTCGCATTCATGCTCTGACTACCTGCCTGCTTGCCTGTTCTCGCTTCCGTCTCTCTGCCCCCTTTTACGCTGGCTGGTCGTCTGGTCACACGAGAGATCCTTCGTGCGATACCGCGGCATCACTGCCCCAAAATCTCTGCCACTGCCTCTGCCTCTGCCTGAGCTATACATATTGACAATGTTGCCAAACCACTGGTTCAGCAGCCACAAAAAGGAGCCACACCAGAAAACGTTCATGGACCACAGGCGCCTCCTCCAACGCTGGAGATACCCTGTGGCGAAGAAATGGTATGCATTGGAGATTAGGAGATATATATCTAACCTACGAATGGCTAGAATTACGTAGAAATACCCGCCATTCGTCCTCCTCTCATGTCGGGGTCGCTGTGTACAGGCAGTACTGCCAATGGAAGGGCGAGGGGGTTGAGCTTACGCCAGCGGCCAGCCAACCGACCCTCTTATACCCTCCTTAGTCGCTGATATACCTGTTCATGTTTGCTCTCGTTGACCATCATCCCGTGTTTCAGGCGACCTTGACATCAGAAAAAACACAACACCCGGATTTCAGGAAACGATTCCCCATACACAGCTCAAGCCATTGGCAACGGCCACTCCACGACCTCTAGGGCCCGGATGCTTGGGAATCCTTTGCAACTCATGACCATGCAAGTCATCGTCGCCCGACCACGGGGAACCTCTGAATCTCCCGAGGGCGACTACCACCATCACCACCAACACGATGGGGAGGGGTCATCTCAACGCACTGGCGTCGTGTACCCTCCTCTAGCAGAGGCAGAGGCAAAGTTAGACGTCCAACTCGGGGACATCATGTCGCGATGTCAAATGTCGACTCGTCGATTTCCGTCTCACGGACTTGCACTTGGAGGGATTTTCTTCGTTGGTGGTCCGGATTCCAGAAAGCAACCAAACTTGGGCGATGCTGTGATGACCTTTGCACCAATAGGCGGGGTCAATTGTAGTGCAGATTTATGCATTGCATGCGGGGTCCATCGCGATATGCAAGTTATGCATCCCTCCCCTCCAAAATGCGGCCCTTGCAAACCCTGAAATGCTTGCCGTGAATTGCCCTTCTCACCACCACTCACAGACAACGCCTCCAAGCTGCCGTCGAAAGGCAATCTGATTAATATCCAGCATCGCATGAACTCCAAAGCCAAAGCCAGAAAGTTCAAAAATAAGCCTCGTGAGGGGTTCGGTTCAGTATCTCAACGGCCATCTAGTGCAACACCCGGCCGCCATCTCACCCTTTCGTCCATTCATCTGTCCCTTCCCGGCCATGGCTCTTCGAAACTTTACTTGATAGAGGCTGCTCTCTGTGATAGCGTGCGATGCGAAGATGGATGCGCGATATCGAATCAGCCTTGCCTTGCCTACCTACGATGACCAAATGATGCATCCTTGTGAATCCGCGGGTGAGGATGACAAACAATTAAGGTTACCCACCTACAGTAGCCTAGCCAGACTGCATTTACTGACCAACCGAGCCAACCTTCTTTCCATATCGGTCGATGAAGATCAAGATCCCATTCGCATCTGGCCTGGCCCCATCCCATGCATCATTCCATCACAAGGCTGAGGTGATGGTGACTCCATATCATATCATATCCTCCCGTCACGTCTCCACCACGAAAGTCTGGAGAAAGAAGACGAAGAGAGGAATATACCCGATCGATGGCTTGTTATCTCCGTACAGTACGTACGTACATACATACATACATGCTAGCCCAGTACCAAACTCCTCTCCTCCCCCACACCACCTGCCTATTTATCTCAGATGACTGCATTATCTCTCAAGCCCTCTCCTCTTTCCTTCCCATCCTTCCCATCCTCGGCATAATCTCATAAAAAACGAGCAAAAAAGCAAAAACAAACAGTTCGAAAGAAACAAGGAACATCCTTCTTCTCCCCTTCTTCCTCCCTTCAGCAAAAAATCTGGGGTTTTGATAGATGGGACCTCGATGGGGAAATCGGGATGGGATTGGATGGTCGGAATCTGATTATCTGAATAAAGGGCATAAGATCGCCATACCACCACACCCCCTCGTCTACTCTACTCTCTACACCGCCTTTTTGCTTTGTATTGTGGCGTTTTTTGGTTTGTGTTCTATTTTGTTCTACGGCTTTGGTTTTTCTTTTTGCGGAGAGTAGTATCTATCTAGATAGATAGATAGATTTATGGGTATGGTTGGTAGATAGGGATGGGAGTGTTGGTTGTGGAGTACGAGTATGTTGCGAGTTGAATTGAATGAATTGAATTTGGATTGAATTGTTTTGCTATTGGTTTAGCTCACATTTAGGAGTATAGGTGCACTTAATTGGTTTGTATGATTGATTTGGCATTGATGCGAATGGATAGATGTGTTTACGTAGTATAGTATAGTATACGACATCCACCAAAGTAATCATTCCAAGACGTAATCTTACCTTATTTCCCCCTTCCTTCTCTCTCCTCTCTCTTCTCTCCACCCTTCTCCCTCTCCTTCCTCCCCTCTCCCTAGATCTACAACCTAACCTAATGTCTCCTTCTACATACCTACGGTACCTACCTAGGGAAAGGAAAGGAAAGAACTAGCGAGGTAGTCCGAGTAGTCTTGTTTACAATTGTAGCAATACATAGTAGAGAAGGGTATAACTACACTACACTCCTCGCATTCCTTATTACCCCTCTCGTTACCCCTTTCCTCTTGACTTTTGCGCTCTCTTCTTCTATAAGACGTAGATCGTAGGTTGGTCAAATATATAGTATGGTATATTTATCTCCTCTTATCTCCTCGTATAGCGTAGCGTAGCGTCAATATAACCAGATCTAGTTCGTGTCCTGTGAGGAGAAGGGGATGTAAGACTCCTATAAAAATGTAATCTTATAGATATTTATATACCTAAGGGTATATACTACTCCCCTTTTAATTATAAGGTTCTCTGTAAAGATATAAAGACGTTTTTTAACTAATATAGTTATAGAAAATATAGATAGGAAAGAGGAAGGGAAAGAGGAAGGGAAAGGGGAAGGTTTTTATACTAGTATAATATAGTATTATAATTTAATAGTATAAGAAATAGATTATTTTCTATAAAAAAGAGAAGGTAAAACTTCCTTTAGAAAATATAAGATATATAGATTACTTATATATACGAGGGTATAAACTACTCCTCTTTTAATTATAAGGTTCTTTATAAAGATATAAAGACGTTTTTAACTAATATAGTTATAGAAAATATAAATAGGAAAGAAGAAGGGAAAAGGGAAGGGAAAGGGGAAAGAAGAAGGTTTTTGTACTAGTATTTTATAATATAGAGATGTAATAGTATAGGTGTTTTAGAAGTACTTAGATAGGTAGGTTAGTGAATATAAGTAAGTTATATAATTTTATAAGCTTTATAAAATTATAGGAGAGGGTTTAAAGATATTAAGTTAGGTTTTTTAGAGTTTTTTTAGAGTTCTTTTAGATAATTTAGAGGTTATATTTCTACTTATACTTCTTATTCTATCGCTAGCTTATAGTAGTAGTAGTTTCGCCTAGTGCTATAGGTAATATAATTATAATACTAATCTCCTTTACTTCTATAGTTATAAGAAGATACCTAACTATCTAATCTACTACTATAAGGTAATATACTAGTATATATAATAGTTACTTAACCTTTACCCGCTACCCCCTAATAGAGTAAAGGGCCTTAAATATCTCTCGCGCCTTATAATAGTTCCTAAGAAGTTATTAAACTCCTTAAGGTAGTAGAGTTCTACTTTAAAATTTATCTCGAATAAAGAATAAATAGTACTACTTATATAGTACTTATAATACTAACTTTCCTACCTAGGTATTATTAAATATAAGGGCTATCTTTTCTTTAGAGATCTAGGAACTTAATATAATCTTTATAAAATATAAATATATTTCCTTTATTAGACCCTAGAGTACTAATATAAATACTATTATATAGCTATATAACTATAGCGAGATAGCTAACCTATTCTTATATAAGAACTACTTTCTTCTAAAGAAAACTAATATGAATCTCTAGTATTTATCTTAACTAGTATAAAAGAGTTATATCTAGTAGACTTCTAAGCTATAACTTCGTATATATAATATTTTCTCTAGTTACTGTAAAAGAGTACCCTTCTAAATATAATTCCGTAGCTTAGTACGCTACTATACCCCTCGAGAGGTTATAGGAGACTCGGCTTTCGCTAGTAATCTGTCCGGCGTAAAGGGTTAGGGTTAGGGTACTACTACTATAGCGGTAGTAGTGCTCGAGAACTTTTAGTTTCGCTTAATAAGAGAGTGGATAGTAATAAGGGGGGACAAGGACGTGGAAAATAGGGAAAATGTAGATGTTGGAATTGTTGATTTGAATTAAGGTTTTATACGAGATAATAAGATAGTAATATAGTAACTAAATCCTCTATACTACACGAGGAAGCAAATATAGCCACCTAAGTCCCTACATACTCATGAATATCGTTGTACAGTATACTACTCCCTAAGGAGCGGACCATGTAGCAAGCTAATATCAATTCCCCAACATAATCCGACAGAAAAGAGCGTTTCAATTTTCTTCCGCCCAGGAACATGTCATCGTCGCCCACTACATAGATATCTCGTCAGCTCCTCTATCTCCCTTATATGTTTATTTTCTTTTTGTTTTGTTTTTTTGGTTTAGGCATAAATCCTGATGATTAGAGCATGCAGATGTTAGTACTCACAATATCATAATACCCACAACCACCCATCCCATTCATTCCAATCCCTACACTTTCACCACCCATACTTTCCTCAAATCCACTCATATCATACTCCCCTTCAGAGAAAGCCGTGGGATTCGCCAGACTGGTAGTACTTAAAGTGGTATCTGGGAATGAGAAGTTTTCTTGACATAGGTGGTTGGGGAAATGCGTGTCTTTCTGTTTGAAGAGGGAGGAAAGTGTTGGGTCGAAGATGGGGCAGCGGCCGCGGGGGATGGATGGTGTGGTGAGGTGGGATGCTGGGGAGGGAGGTGGTTAGTTTTGGGTATTTTGGTTGGGGTATGGGTTTTTGTGGGGGAAGGAGGATGTGGAAAGGAGGAACTCGCTTATTAGCGAGCGCGACATCAGACAAGGTTCAAGAGAGAAGGTAGGATCCAGGGGGGAGAAAACACACCCTCAAAACCCCCACCCTCAATCAACCCAACCCTCTTCTCATATCCCCTCCTCACACTCCCCAACATCATCCCAAAAACAAACATCCCATCCGGCTCCACCGCATCCTCAATCCTCTCCGCCTTCGTCCCAGACAACTGCATAAACCGAAAGCACAAGCACTCCAAATACATCCCCAGCGGCACATTCGTCCGCGTCGTGTTCGCATCCCATCCTAGCACACGAGCCATCACGAAGGTCAAGCGCGAGAGGATGATGACGGCTTGGATCATGCTGCCCCATTGGACGACTGTGAAGGAGTGGTAGGAGGAGGAAGGCAGCGAGAGGAGGTATTCGAAGTAGATCTTGGATGCGCTGAGACAGGGTTGGAGATGAGAGGTTAGGGGGTGCGTGGTAATTTTGGAGAGGGTGCGGTAGGTGCGTCGGAGGAAGCCTAGGATGTGGCTGTAGATTGAGATGCGGATGAAGCGTGAGGAGAGGCCTATGTTTGCTAGTTGTCAACTGTCAGTGAAGATTCGGCTGGGTGTATGTGTATAAGAGATTATGACGAACGGAGATTTTGGATTTCTGCAGGCACGGAGAGTGTCCATTCTTGTAGTTCGTTCTGGAAAACTTGGGCATTCAGTTCTGCGTTCAGTGCTTCCATATGCGGATCAGCAGCCGGAGGGGTCGAGGTACGAGATCCGGAAATTGTCTCCAGGAGGTGGTTCAGTTGGACGAGTGAACAGAAATCTGTTGGAGCGTAGTCGTCAGGGAAGTTTTTGCTATTTTCGTTCATTAGATTGGTGTATTGAAGGTTGTTGGGCTTCTGGAAATCTAATGAAAGACTGGGTCGGCTTTATTAGTGTTTGCCTAGAAGGAGAGTGTGTGATACTGAAACTTACGAAGATGAGAGATAATAGCAACCGAGGTAGCATTTTTTGGCAGCTCTTGTCCATTTTCCTCCCTCGCAGAGACCAGTCATATCGAAATCGTTGAAGTTTTTGAGATTAGGAGATTCTTGGTCCAGTTCAAGATCAGTTACGAGACTGATGGCTAGGTTCAAATACATGAATGACTGATTGTTCTTTGGAGTTATGAAGATTGGGTACCTACAATAGTAATCAATGTCAGTGCCTTTTCCAGGTATATAGATGTCTCCACTGACCAGGCAATGTATATCAACAATCCCTGTAAAAACTCCAGACTCTTCTTCCCCTCCATGATAACCTTCGAACTCAGAACCCGCCTGAATTCATAGTCAAGCTGTAGATACAACTTTGGGTTACGAGATGAAGAACTCGTCAAAATGGCCAGAAGCAGGAAGGGAGATGTCCTGGAAAGTGACGGAACAGTAGCTTCTTCCGGAATATCTACAAACGGAAAGAACGCTGCCTTGGTCCTAAATGAATTCAAAAGCTCCTCGGCATCAGACAGACTCAACTGACGCTTTTCAATATGCAAAGGACGAGATGGAGTGATATTCGATTTCTCCGGCACATGTTTATCCTCAACCGGATCATCATCATCGAAAACAGCTTGATGGCTATTGTGAAGTGACACCAAACTCTCTCGCGTATCGGGCGGATTGATAGACGGCAACGTGAGCGAGAATTCCTCGCTGAACATGGCAGTTTGAGCTTTTTCCGTCTTCTCAGACATGGATATTGTCCGACTGTAACTTGATATCAGTAGCGTTCAAAAGTGGAGTGTCTCTCGACCCACGCATTCCGAACCCTCATAGGGCGCGCCTTGGCTCGTATGACACAGCGAGTGCGACTATGCTCGCACTTCTGGCAGATGGTTTGCTCGAGCGTGTAGAGACATTTGCTCTTGCTTGCTCGGCATGCTTCACAGGCGCCTGGGTGGGTTGTCGGTTAGTCGAAATTGTTTGTATATCCGTGACCTATGAACCCATTCATAGACAACATCCCTTCCGACTTTCTCAAAGTAGAACTATATGCTGTTGGTAGGTCGAACCCCCACATTATTTCCGCACTTCGGAAATAGCTGGAGAACTGGTATTTGGAGTTTCCCTATTCTCAGGATATCGAAGAAATTTTAATGAACCCCACAAATGTTTACTTCCTTCGTCAAATCAAGGCGGATTGGGTGGGAGCAGTTGTATTGGTATTGAAGCTTAAATTGACCCAAAATACATCTGCCCAGACATGACATGGAGAAAGGCAAACTTACGAGCATTTCTTGTCTTTGGGACTGTAGCATTTTCAACCATTTTGAACCAAGTGCTATCCCGGATGGAGAATTTGGAAGTTTGAAAGAGGAGGTTGAGTTGAAATTTTTGTCAGAGGCATTTGATGATGGGGTTTTGGGAAACTCGGATGTAGCCGCCGGATATAGATTTTGAAAAGTGGCACCGAATTTTGGAGTGTGTGCTTCATCCCGTAGCGGCTAATTTGGATCTATTCTAATGCCGCTTTTGATAGTCAGCACGAAAGTGGCGCAAACAAGTCTCCGATGTCCGACATGTACTTTTTTAGTATATCGTTTGCTGACTCTCTGTAGGTGGGAATCAATTATGACCCAGCTATGGTCTTGTCAATTATACAAAAGCATTGATTCTGCTGAAATTTATAAAGTTGTGACCAAACTTTTGAATCTTGTTTCGTTTACTTTATTAACCTAAAGGTTTGGAACAATAATAAATTGAAGTAATGGATAAGTAAATATTGTAGATACTTATAATCTTTTGTCCCGAAACATTCCACTGGGAGATTTGAGCAATTTTATTCAGAAAACAAAGTAGCGATCGATGAATGATTGAGTGAATTCAATTTACCTCAATTGCTACAATACCCGCATATCCGCCACACAAGCCCGATGATCAGAAAGATAAATCCCATCATCGAAGCGATTTGATAAAACGCCGTAGGTGAGCAATGCATCATGGTTGCCTTTCCTGGAGAATATGAAATCAATGCGACTTGGTATGTTATCAACATGACCAAAGGATGTAAAAGTGAGTTCATTGCCATGTCGTTCCTCCTTTGGAAGTAGCATACCAACATCTTGCATCCCTGATTGAGAACCCGTCATAATCTGGTAGGCGCCATCATCGGGAGAACTATTGAAGTCTCCAGCAAGAAGAACACTGGAATAATCCCGAGCTTTCGCTTCGACCTCGATGATTTCGAGAATTATTTTGGCGCTCTCCTGCCGCGATATGGAACCTTGATCATCAAAGTGAGTACTCATGATCAGGACGAGCTTGCCAGACTTGAGATGTTCCAGTACACCGACTGTAACAATTCGAATACTAGCTGCATCCCAACCTTTGGATGGAGTGGTTGGGGTTTCGCTCAGCCATACGGTTCGCCACTCTACTACTTTATAGATGTTGCTTCGATAAATGATAGGCGAGTACTCCCCAGCTTCTTTACCATCATCTCGTCCGACACCAACATAAGACCATTTTCCATCACCGGCCGAGCTATTTAGAGAGGCCATGATATCGACTAGCTGGGTATGGAGAACCTCTTGAAGGCAGATCACCGTTTCTGGAGTAGCCGTGGAATTAAATATGAGTTGAGAGCAGAGTCTAGGACGGCGAATGGGCCATGGTTCTTCGCCCTCGAAAGGAGTTTGGGTAGCATATCGGATATTGTGCGTGATGATTCTGAGATTGATTGGGTTCTGCTCATCGATCGAATAGCTTTCGCCACCGGCTTTGGGGATTCGATTTTGCGCCATGATGCGGATTTCATGAAGTGCCAGTCCTACATTGTTGCCAAGTACAATTTCAAAAATTGGCTTCACGAACTCTCAGCGTGATGAATTTTGGTCAGGTATTGTTTCGGGCGTGTTGGTCGCGTGAGCTTGGTTGTTCGTGGCTTGGTGGAGTGGATGAATTCGGCACTCAAAAGCTCGGCCCGGATACCGGTCCGAGAACCGCTACCGTCCCCATTCCCCTCCCCATTCCCAACCAGGACCGTCTTCTCTTCTTTCCAACATGATTGCTCCCATCTTACCAGCCACACGTGCGACTACTATCACAGCCATCATTATTCGGCATTATTTCCAAGTTTTGCGAGGTCTGGTCACCCGTAGTACATCGATGAATTATGCTTGCGGTCAAGATCTTCACCGATTACCGCTCCCGGGAACCGCCATATTTCAAGCTTTCTTTACTTTGTCACAATTTATTATTTCGGTGTTTGAGTACAGAGACTTAGCCGTGGGCGGTGGAGGCTGGTTTGGCACTGCCCTACCGTTTGCGGATTGTTACATCGATCGTACTTCGCTGCAACGGCGTTGCCTTTGTTGCTTTATCGAGGCTTGCTTGACTATTTTTGTATTCAGATACACATGTGAAGCGAGCCTCCTATTTCTTTCTTAGCTTGCTAATAAATGCGCTTCCCTCCCTCATTTGACTTTCCAACTCTCAACTCACTTTTAATTATTCGCTTGCTCAAATTTCCGACCAGCTCAAAATCTCAACCTCTCTCTTGTCTTTATTCCAAGACCAAAAGCTCTACTCTCATAATATGCATATCAAACACTTTCTCCTGGCTGCATTCGCCAGTGTCTCGGTTGTTGTAAGCTGATATCTGTGGTATGGATTGATGTCAGGAAGCTGATGATGTTTAGGCCCAAGACAGTACTGCACCATTCCCAACAGGCAGTAACGTAACGTCAACTACTATTTCAAGCACTGGTTTAAGCACTGTCTCTGCAACAGTCATCATCTCCGGAAATGAAACAACAACTGCCATTCCAAGCGGTACAACATCAGCCATCAACAGTATAATTACCGACAGTTCTATCACTACCATCCCAGTATTTCCCAACAGTACTATCACCTCGACCTCGTCACCCGGCCCGTCTCGTTCGGTTATATTTACAACAGCTGTCACAGTTATCAATGGGAATACAACCAGCGTTGTTGTGGAAGTTGCCGCCACGACTGCCTTCGGTTCCGGGCCAACTCCAACAGGAAGCACACCGATCCAGGGAGCTGGAACAGCAAATGGAGCTAGATTGGGAACAACTTTCCTGTCTGTGCTAAGCGTGATGTTCTTTTTGTTTTAGAAAAAATGGATGGGAAATGTACCTATAAAAAGTGATGATTCTTTTTTTTGTTTAGGAGTTTTGGATATAGGTGTGGATAATACTTAATGATAATACTTTTCTAATGTTATTTGGCCGAGATTTGCCAGTGGATGATGATACGAATTTCGAGTTCTTGCCATCTCATCAGCTCTGAGCTCTTTACCAAGTGGCACAGTTCGGGGGTTGTCATTGAAAGTAACGACGTCCATATTTTTTTCTCGAAATGAGTGAAGAGACTTCGGACTTCATACAGTAATCATTTCTTCAAAACTGGACCATTCATAAAGACTTTATAATCATTACAACTTGACAAGATGTACGAGATTTTCGATGTCACCTGAGACTATTTGGGGGCACCTCGTGACCAAACCGTTCATCGCCCTCCCTCCGCCACGTCCGCGCCAGCCGACCACCCAAATGCTCACCCACCTTTTGTCGCATACGGTTCCATCTTTTTTCCAACACTAGACAGAACTGTGTCCAGATGCGGTCACAAACCGGGGAGAAAACCAAGCATAACCGGCTTCTACACCCACGCCGTCGAGTCACATCGGTACCTGCTTCTGGGGGGTTTTCGTCACCGGGTAGCGAATGCGCCAATCTTGTGCATCCAGGGGCAAATTTCTAGGGAAGAAACCGCCCGGTCGTACGCCCTCCACACAAGGCGTATGTACGATTCATGCCAGAGGCGTATATTCGTATTAGACATTCAAGACATTTGTTTTGTCGCGAAGCCGCGTTAACCAACAATTCCAATCGCAAGTGCTGATGGGATGATTCATTCACGAGGCACCGAGCGTGGCGCATGAGTAGTATGACTGCAATTGTCAACCCCAGGCTTCAGCGTGACCACTATAAATGTCAGTCAGTTCCCATATTTCAGAATGGTTGTCTGACTTCTTACGAATCTGCTTCGTATCATTATCTCGACCAAATCGAGAGTTATCCACCTTACTCTTATCATTTGGCCCAAGTTAAACCCTACACCCCCGCACCAAAGGGAATATAGACCGGCCAAGAGCCGGATCACAGAGTATCTCCCCAACGCGCACTTTTCAAGGAATCCCCAAGATGCCGTTCAATCAACTCCAGCGGCGGGACTCCTGGCCCCCAACCATAGTACATCTCCGGTCAAAGCACAATCCTCGAACAGATACCTTTGAATCCTTCGAGACCTCATCCATTGACGAGAACCCATTTTCCTACTTCCTCACATCCCCAGATGACATTGGAGATTTCGATGACGATGAAGACCTCTCAGCGGGTATCGAAAGCTCCAACTCCAGGAAACCTATCATCCGAGAAGTCTCGCCCTCTTCCCTGCAAAGAGTTCCACTTCCACCCATTGACGACGAAGATGAAGAAGAAGACGATTTCCTTCCTGAAATGCCCCTAACCCTCAAAGACTTCACCAGGAGATACACTTCTCCTTCCTCACCACCGCGAAAAGTCTCACGAACAGTCAAACATCATATTCCTACGGGACTAGGAATCACCATCCCAGAAAGTTGGTCTTCCTCTGCCCGCGGTCGTGCAAGTGTTAAAAAATCCCCAGAACGAGGACGTGGTCGTGGTCGTGCGAGAAGTCTGAGTGCGAGACGACCGCAGAGTTGGAGATTACCAAGTCCGGATATTTGGTCGATCGAGGAGGAGGAAGAGGACGAGAGCAAGAGAGTCGATACACCAGAGATTCCGGATATCACACTGAATACGCCAACGAATGAGCATGTCTACCATCTTGCGGCCCCAGAGCCTGCGCTGAAAAAGAGAAAGAGGGTACATTGGGCGATTTGAGAGTATGTGGTTGAACAAACAACAAACAAGTTTGGAAAGTTAAGCGACTTGGGCGAGACATGGTGGTTTTCAACAACTTGGTCCTGGATAATTGGAGAGTTAAATTGCATGCACATACAGTAATTGGGATTGGATTATCGGCGTTGGAGGTATTCTGAGCATTTGCACTTCGAATCTTTTCATATACCATCGGGACGCATTTTTCTTTCCGTTTGTAATGAGGGTAGCACTATTTCTTCAACATAATTTTGCATTTTTGGGAGATCGGGGGAATCATTAATTTCATAATTTGTTAACGAAGAGGTTAGAGGAGAGTCGGGAGGCGAACCACACGATTACTATTGACGGGCTCTCGGTAGGACTTAGTACATGCGTAATTTGAAGGAGAAATGGGTTCACAGAACCTCCTGTAGGAAATTTGAAATTTGGTTTTGATATATTCGTCGGTAATCTTGAAATGTGATTTTACTTTTCTCAGTGATGTTGATGCAGTAAATGAAAAGTGATGGAGTGCAAGCTGATCCGCTGTATACAAACTTTAAGCTTAAACGGCGCGGCATGGAGATGACGGGATGTTGCCTGAAGGTTTGTGGCTATGTGCGGCATTGGAACTACGTGCCAACGCAATAAGCGGGTTTACGAGTAATATTACGCGGTTGTCTCAATTCCTTCTAGGCTTTTGTACCAGATGATATGATGATTTGTAATGAGCATCGTTTGATTCGAGTCCTATTGGGTCTAGACTGGGGTGAGTTACCTTGGGTACTTACGACCTAGTGGGTAAGTTACGCGTTGACTTGGATTAACAGCCTGCACTATGATGCTGCTTACTCATCATACTTTGAATTTAGAGTCAATAGCTGTTCAGAGCGAATTGAACTTGGAATAAGTACTTTGACTAAATGTTAGTAGCTCGAACGACTCTGATTGTGCATAGATACTGGCTGTAGTAAAAGACGAGAAAGACACTTTGATTCCAGCGTGTAGAAAAAATATTCCAAGCTTAACGTTGTTCAGTGATTCCCGACGATAATCCCAGATTACATCCTCGCTTAATTCTACCGTTGCTAACTCGCTCCTTAATTCATCGCAAAAGCTCAAATAAGATACTTCTCGTGATATTAACAGTTGTGATGCCTAGGTACTGTACTCTAGCGAGTTAACATTTTGGTGTTTGGTCGCCCGATTAAACCACTCACGGGTGATCTAACCTGACGCTCCCTAGTAGAAACGAGGGATACATTTCCGATGTTTTTCTGCGGTCGATGATTCTAGGCCAGGAAAGACAAAGGCGAGAAAGTTGAAGAAAAGAAGTGGATAAAGAGAGGCTGAATGGGATCAGAGTAGCGCCTTCCAATTCTAATCAACGTGGGATCGAATACTTCAAATCATACAAAAGTGATGCATGAATGTGCTTCACTTTTCACTACGGTCGGCATAGCATTCACTTTTGTTTAGGCTCACAAACGGAATTGAATCTATGTGATGTTATTAATGCTGGCGGGTTTCAGCCGTATTTAACATCGAGTATATATTTCGGGCCTCTATTCGCAGATACTTAAACCAGATATTATGAGACTCGGTGGCGCGACAATCTCGAGGAAATTGCCCACTGCGAAAAATCGCTTAAATGTCCCCAAATAGCTGGGGGGTTACAATGTGATGCTTATCATTATTGGCCGGAATTGGAATCATTGAGTACAATCAAAATCGCAATTAATGAGAGACTCATGTTCAGCTTTGAGGACTGTGAACAGCTGAATGTGTTGGCAAACCGAGGATATGTCATAAGTTTGCACCACCTAGCGAGATCAACTACGGCCAATTCAAGTCGAGTGAATGTGCCGTACAAATTCACTCCTATGCGTAATTCGGTTGCCCTAAAGGGAGGTGGTTGGCTGATAACCGAGATAATTTGCCGAAGCATCCAAACAATAGCATTCAGGTCTACGTCTGCACCCTTCAACTGCCCTTCAACACTCTATGGCTCTTACTGCCAATGATCCGAATAGGTAGTTCGTCCCAGAACATTACAGGCCTTTTCGGTGCTCGATAAAATCTCACCGAAGGTGCGAAAAGTTATTAGGGAATAGTTTTAATAATAACACCATGTCAACCTTAATCGCCCCCAAATAGTCAGTTAAAAGGCGGCCCTGTAATATGCTGAGCTTTTGTCCCGTCGAAAACTAGAAGCGTAGACTGACTGAGACGAGTGATTGACATGATACTTCTAGCTTCCTGCAGTATAAGATGCTACAGAACATTCGCTTAATCAGGAACATTTGTGTGACTTAAAATGCAGCGGCTTGCGAGCTGACAAGCTTAGGAGAAGATTAAGAAAGACCTCATGAGCTTACTTGGATAATTTGTATGGAAAATCTGGATTCTGAAAGGGGAAAAGGTGAAATATCAACCGCATTGTACAGTACAAAGCAGAGAAATTCGGCAATGTAGCCAAAAAGAGCACCGAAAAATGTGCGTTCTTGGCATTAGAAATTCCCGGCATTCATGATTAACTTCTTACCAGATAGGAAAAGGATATTATTAGCATTTGAGAGCAGATGACCAGTGTTCCCAAATTCAATCAGCATGTGAGGGCATTCACAGTCCACTTACTGCACCGTGCTTTACAGTAGTGGAATATTCCTTGTTCGTGGGAGGTGGGGTATGTACTTGTAAAATGTGGTCTGATATCCTGAGCCAGACTTCTACCGTGTATTGACAAGGGTTTCGACCCCGATGTATATCGCTCTGCATAATGGCAGCGCATCGAGAATGAATTCAACACGGATTTAATTCAGAGTAAGTTGGCATGCTACCCCTCTGGTTCATAGCAGCTCCCACCGAAGTCATCAAAATGGAGTGTTCCTCGTCACTGAAAGTCTTTTTCCCAACCAGACCATTCAAGATCGCATAGAATGATTGTACCTCTCCAACAAGCTATGGGACCCCCAACCATAATCGTCATTTCATCAAGGTATAACAACATCAATGCCACAAAGCCAAAAGCAATCGATATATCGTCGTACCCGCCTCCAATCCAGAACCCGAAGCTCGTTCTGACCCACGATGTCGTTCGCAACACCAAGACTCTAGACTGCACGATATATACCAGTCAAGAAGCCAGCCCTGCACGAGAATATCCTGCAGCTTTGAGGCCCTACGCTGATACCACAAGCAAACGGCGCAACAAGGATATAAGTATAATTGTAGAGTTGCCCATGGAGGAGTGTCATCAAATTTGGAGGCGTGAGGGTCAGATCAAGAAGATCCCATTGTGGCATTTGAAGATTAGCGTATTGAGAGATTCACACATCCGAGAAAGCTGTCCTAGCAAAAGTTTTGTATGTTGCCTCGTCGTCTTCCTGGAGTCACTCTTGACTGACAATTGAAACTAGGCATTTATTTCCCAAGACACCCTCAACAAAGCAGCCTGCCAACTTGAAGCAGCATTCAGCGACGTATTTGATATTAAAAAACTTGAAGGAATCCCCCTGGCGAAAGGAGCTAGAATTGACAATTGCAAACCCGAGAATATCACAATATCTCTTGCACCCGACAAGACCATCGCGGGTTGGGGGCAGTTCCTAAGTCTTCTAAGCTCCCTTGAAAGGGAATGGACCGATGGGCGAACAGCCATAATTGAAAAGGCCGCATGTGAATTGCCCTGACTTCTGATTCAAGTATGTCGTGAACAGCTTTACTTGTACTGTATTTTTAGGTGGATAGATACTATGGTGTTTGAGCAACTCGGACTCTTATCGTCATGGTCCAGCTACAAGGTTAATACTTCTATCAATTAGTATAACGGGGTGGACTTTACGGGGAAAAGATGGAGTTTTATTCGCGCCTATTGAGTCTGGTAGGAATCTTACACAAAATTAGAAAACTTCAACCTGATGATCGATCGTCACGGTGGTTTTCAGTTCGTCTCGAGCCCCTTTAATTTTCAGCAGAGTTGTGTGAACAATGAGCAGCTTTTTCGATATATGACAGCCCTCAAGTCGCTCCCTGGCCCTGGACAGGGCCGAACGAATGAAACGGTGATGCCTCCGTTCCTTATGCACCTCCAGGGTCAGACCCTAAATAACACAACAAACTTGAATTGGATATTGTATTTAAGTAATATAATTGGTGCAGGTGCACACTAGTTCCTAATCAGTAAGGGATGCGAAGAATTGACTGCAAACTATAATCCAGCCGCTAACGATAAAATGGTTCTTATCCAGTACGCTCCCAGCACACTCAATTCCGCGTGTGAGCCTTCTTGAATCTGGAACATCATTTGTGGGTCTGGAAAATCCCCATCAAAGACCCCACGATTCTGAGAAAAATTGCCAAATGAGGATTGTTACCATTCGAAAATCTTCATGCTCCAACCCGTTCGGCCAACCATATTCTTTCAAATCTCACAAGCATTCTCGGGTGCACCCGACCCTGACAGGGTCATTGTATGCATAAACTCGGTTCGTCGGATCTACCTATTTGAAACCGTCAACACAACCCTTTCGGTACAACCCCTCAAGAACTGTGGCCACCATGTGTTCAATCATCACTTTAGTGCCCCATGCTTTCCATCTTTTCAACGAGGAAGGCATGTTTGATCAGCCACAGTCCCTCTGACAGGCAAAACAGGTGGCCCGCGGGAGCAATGCCATAGCAGATCTCCCCACAATACGAGCTATTCTCAATACACTACCAAGCATGGAACTGAAATCCGGTGTAGAGCAAGTTGCTTGGCCCAACAACTATGCCGTTCTTCTTCCCTACTCTTTGACCATTCGTCCTGTTCAGCCTCATTTTTTGTTTCCTTTTCGCTACTTTTTCGCCTTTCCCGCCTGCTCTGCTCAGTCATGATGCTTTTCAACTATTATTCTTGATATACACTTATTTTAATAACAACAATCGAACTGGAATTCTAGTCTTGGAACTAGATTTTCATGGCTCCCGATTCCTCGCTGGAAGAGGCTTCTCTTCTATTCCAATCTTTTGATCGAAGCAACATGGAGGAAACACCACAGGAAGACTCCGAGGGGCCTGATAATATCATTTCCGTTCCAACAGCAACGATCACAGTTGTACAACAAGTCACAGTACAAGATGAGAAATCTCTCATTACATCGCCACCAAGGCTAGAACTCCTTCGACGAGCACCTCAAAATGATAATCAGGAACTCCAACGACTTTCACAAAGCGCTGCGGAAGCTGTTCGGCAGGCTCAACAATCGGCTTCCCAGTCGATAGGAGAGATACAACGACAAGCTGCAGAAGCGACAAGACAAGCTTCACAGTCGGCAGCACAGGCAATACAACAAGCCCAACAACAAGCTCAACAAACCATAGCAGAAATCTCCAGAAGCGCTGATCAAGCAGTAGCTGCTGCTACTCAAAGTGCAAATCAAGCTGTGGCACAGGCGCGGTCTGAGGCATCTCAAGCTGTCGATAAGGCAAATGAGCGTGCCCAAACGTCTCTTGTAAGATCTCACATATATATTCTAACTTTAACAATACTAATCTCTCAATCAACAGGACAAAGCAGCGGCTCAAATCAACACAGCTTCGACTGAAGTAGCTCTCGCCATAGTTGGGAGTATCATCGCTTCGACTTTAATAACAATTCTTATATTCTTTCTGGTCAACAAACACAAAAAGGCGAAACGAAGATTAGAAAGGAAGTCCAAAGAAAAAGATCGTTCGCTATCACCAACACCATCGTACAGAGAAACCAACCGTTCCTCTTCAGAAAAGGCCGGTACAAACCCTGCAGCTCTATCGAACGAGAGAGACGTGGGAGTCAACGATATGGCAACAACGCCTCGGGGAGGAGCGATGAAGTACACCGAGGTTAAATGGAATCCTAACAACCCACCTCAAGCGCCCACGCTAGCAAATTGGTTGATGGTTCAGGATGGAGTCAGCCCTTACCGTTCCATTGCTCTTCCAACGGATGATAAAAATGCGGGTCCTCTGGGAGGACAACTTAAGTCACCATTACGAAGTATTCCGCCAAAATCCACAAACCCTTCCTACGGATTCCCGAGTTCACCAACCGCCACGAGGGAAACTAGGATACCTGGCGGAGACCTACCTTTCAGGCAAAAAGACTCAGCACGAGAAAGCGTTGCCGAAATCGGTAAAGCAACCATCAAACAAGGCATCGTTCGTCAAATCACCGTCTCCAAAACTCAACCGTCCCTTCGAAGCAAGCCTTCGATTGCAAGCTCCCACACCCAAAAAGATTCTAGAACCGACTTCCCAACTTACGTGGGACCACCTAAATCAGAAATAGAAAAGACAGCTCAGAGACAAAGTGGAGTCTCGGCTTGGACAGATGATAAACGTGGTTCAGATAGAGCGCCTTCTTCGATCTTCCCTTCTCCACCCACAACAGCGAGGGGAGAGGGCAACAGAATGGAGATTCCCCAGACGAGAGGACCAGTAAGGACGACGGCTCAATGGCTTGAGAGTATTCGTATTGCGGCGGAGGAAAATCAACAAGATGGTGCGACTAGTGATGTTAGCAGTATGTCTAGTGCTGGTAAAAGGAGTCTTGGAAGTGGCAGCGGTATTGGGTTACCCTCGAATCCTAGGATTGGAGGTGGCTTGCCTGGGAATCCGAGAGGAGATAGGAAGACGGCCATTACCAGACAGGACACTGTCCAAAGTCAGCAGGGGGAGTTGGGTAACGTTGAAAGTGGAAGCCTCTCAACGAATCAGCTGGGGAGTTTGAGGTCGAGAGCTTCAAGTGTAGGTACGAGGGGAAGAACAAACAGTGTTTTGAGAGTTGTTGATACACCTTCTGTTGGTAGGGCACTATAATGATATGGCTGCAACTTTCTGGTCATAGGGAGTTGGTGCTCCCGTTATATGGGAAATGATGGAGTTTTGTCGACATACCATATTCTTTCACATTTCTACTTTTAGCAGATGGAAAGCTTATGAAGATAAATATAAACAATAATGAAATAGTCCTTCTATACTATAAGCAAAAAAATGAAATCCAACATGTCTGTGTACTATTGCTTTCATGAGAAGGGTGAGAGGAGGAGCTTGGACTTTATGGACCGTGTCACCTGTTTATTGGCTTGGCTTTCTTCTATTCGGGAGTTCTTTCGTCAAGTGGGATGATTTTTAAACATAATTGACGAGCAATCACACAACCAAAGTATCTTTATTTTTACCCTTTTCCGAGAATGGCAGAAGTTCTTTGTCCTTCAATAAGTCCCACTCTGGTGTGTACGTGTTTAGCGGGGTGTCTACTTCTAGAAGCGGAGGGGGGTGGGGGAAGACTATACCCCGGAAGCGCATCTTCTTAACCGTCGGCAATCATTTAGTCTTGACTTCTCCGAAGATCTGGGCGGTTTTCCGGTGTCCCGGCTTACAAGAAAAGTGGCAGAGAATCTTTTTAAGCATAATTTTAGTACAATTGTTTATTCTCCGCGTTACTTAGATCAACCCAAAAGATAACCTTACTACATCTAAGCATCTAGTTGCTTTAAACCAACCAACCATAACAACAAACAAAAAGCTCTTGAACATTTCCTTGTTCAATGTAATCGAGGCACGCTCTGACAATGGTACTGTAAAAAAAAAAGTCCAAAGCTTGGATCCGCGGATTTAAGGCGAATCCAAGCCCAGTCATCTGATCTCCCAACCCACTACAATATATTCGGAGAATTGGACTCGTTTCCCTATAGGTCAACCAGTCCCAGAACTCCCATTGTGCAAAGCTTCTTCGTCTCCAGAGGATCTTGAACGGAGCAGAAATGCGTGTGCATGAATACACGTCATTGCCTAATTCTTCGGAACTCAATCAAAATTGTCATTACCATGTCCGTGGTGGAGTCCGTCCAAGGTCGAGAGTCTTATAAAAGCAAGATGGTTCCCTCAAGTCATTGCTACTCTTTAACCGTCTGCGTTCTTTCACTCTTTAATCTTTAGTTCTTTTGAGTTCAATAGTTGTACCTCGACCGATAATATGAAGACCAAAATTCTTTCCGCATTGGTCTTTGCCAGCACCGCCTTGGCTCAAGGTAAATATTAAATTATGATACCTTGCTTTCAGAAATGATCAATTGACTAGAACTAACAGGTTTCGTCTTTGAACGTCTCAACAAATCCGACGCGGTAAGTAAACACAACGGGATGCGACAACTCAACACCTGTACGCGGTGCATCCTACGAACCTCTAGCTAGGGCTCGCTACCCTAGTCTAGAGAGCTAAGATTGAGTTACAACGATGGAAATAGTGGTGGTCGTCGCGATCGGC
>UNPT01000276.1:0-71232 GCA_900536445.1 Hymenoscyphus occultus | reverse complement strand
TTCAATTCTTGCGTTACGCTAGAGTGTCATGCTCTAGGCAAAGACTAGGACCGAGTTGAGGAGGCACCTAGTAGATGGATGGGCATGCTATAGAGGGATGAAGGAGAGTCTCTTATTACTGCTCTCTTTTGTAACTATATATAGGAGTTTCCCCGGAAGTGGGGTCTCTCTTTAAACTGTCACTAGTAGATAGGCTTTCCTATTTGCGACCCCTGTAGCCTAGGGGGGATTTTCCCCCCTAGCGTCCTTTGTCCTGTCTAGGAATTATCTAGGAGCTAGCCTTTAGGTGTTAGTATCCGCCGGACGTTAAATAGAAATAAATAAATAAATAAACACCCCCCTTCCTACCCTCACGCCATTCACAAATCCACCTACAAACTCCTGAACAACCCAACAACCTATCCCTAAACCCTTGTAGCTCTCTCCTATTCTCTCTTACTAACTACACCCTAACCTACCCCCAAATAAACCCAAAAATCACAACCCCATCATCCCGATAATCGACCAACGAAATACTAACCTTAAGAAATACGAAAATTAGACTCTTTCCCCTATCCCCACTATGATAACCCTCATTCTTAACACGGAAGTATATTCCAATCTATACTCTTATACTCTGATGAGGAATAGTCCGTTATGACTATAATCCGCTCAATACAATGAAAAAGAAGGTCGAAACAAAGCTACTATGATGTCTATTGTCGAAATCAGCGCTGGTTGAAATGAAATCTATCCATTCCCCCCTTCCCTACCTTCTTCACTACTATCAATCCAAAACTAAAATCACGGGGGAAAAAAAAAGAAAAGAAGAAATAGAAAAATATACCTCCTCTAATAACCTACCCTAAAAAAGCCCTACCTCATACTCACCTACTCACCACACCACCAAACCACCCAACCATCCCCCCTCCACCTCAGACCCCTATATTCCCACAAGAATACATATATACCAACCCATCCACTCCACCAACCCTCTCCCTCACCCAGCCCATCATCTTCTTCCTTACACCCCGACTCTACATCATCCCTATACCCAAGCTTTCTCGTATCTCTAATCATATAACTATAAAATCATACAATCATACAATCATACAACCATATAATCATATAATCACACAATCTATCGAAACAAGATTAGCTATCTAACTAGCTAACTACTATACCTAAAAAACAGAACTCCAGGACTAAACCCCAGGACCAGTTTCAGTAAGTATAAGTATGAGATACAATTAATTATAGTATACCTACCCCTAGTAAGCAAAGCAAAGCAGGGGAGAAAGATATTAATCAAATACTGTACTATTTTTACCTTAGGTAGGTACAAGTACAAGTACAAGTACAAGTGAGTTCACGCCTTAGCTGCCTGCTTCTTTGAAATATGTTAGAACTTAGAGTGCGTCGGTAGATTTCTACAGTACTTGTAGGTATTTTTCTACTACCAAGGTAAGATTACAAGATTTAGATCTAATATTTATACAATCCAGTCTTCTCTTCTCTTCACAGTACAATACGAGTACCGGATAATAAAGAAACTCATGCCTATCACATCACACCAAAAACATCACATTCCAAAAACGTAGGGGAAAAGAATCACCCATACTTGTATATAGCCAGAATATCGTTACTAACAGTAGTATATCCAACCAACCAACAATCTATCCTATTCCCACCAGTCACCCAAGTCTCTATAAACACCACACAACGACCACAAACGCCCATCCACTCATCCAAGTCACATATATAATCTAATCTACCAACCTCCACCTACCTAGATCCTACTTCAACTCCCCTCCCCACCACAAGGCCTATAAAACCGACCCAAGAACCTATCCACATCCTTCGCTTCTCTCCTCGCCTCCCCCTCAAGCCCAATCACCGCCCCAATAAGATCGTGATTGATCGTCTCCCCGACCACACTATCATGTTTATAATCCTCATGGGAATCGACAAAATTCCGAATCCACTTCGACGCCGTCCATAAAGACCCATTCGCGCGTTTACGGATAAGGTCCAGATAGGAAGCCAGTTCGCATCTTGTCTCTACGTCTACATTCATGCTATCGAGGTAACTCTCAACGATGGGTATCAGACCGGGGAAGTTGTTTGCCGAATCGGATTTACTCCCGTTCATGATCTCGTCGATGCTCATGAGTGCGTATTCGTCCTCTACTGGGCCGGTAGGTGTAGGAGGGCGAGAGAGGACGGCGGGGGTGGTGGTGCCAGTTGGAGTGACGCCTCCATTAGCGGAGTATGGTCGTGGGTATCTCGTAGGAAAAGGGTTCTTGCGGAAGTAGAATTTGTCTTGCAGGACAGCATCTCGTTTATGAGCTGTTTCCATATTTTCATCGGTTTTAGGAATGGGTATGTAGAAATTGAGATCGTAGCTTAGAATCGCTCGAGTGATGAGAACGATGAATACTGAAAAGGCGGCATTTTCAAAATCGGTTATTTGAATTTCCATAGGACGGAACTCGACACGCCAACCAATGTCGCTACCGGTTGGTGGTGGCTTGAACCGAATGTGTTGCCAATTGGTGGATTGGAGGTTTTCAAAATGGTCGCTTTTATCCAGATCTAGCTTTTCCAGGTCTTCGGAGAAAACAACGATTGGGTCGCGGATGAAAAGGTGAGCAAAATGGGTAGCCAAGAGAGAATCCATTCCACCATTCATAAGCTTTTGCTTCACATCGGCGTCCACAATGAGGTTTGGATCCAAATATTCTTTTCGTAATCTTGGGTCCTCTGAAATATAGGTGGAGTTAGAGGCATAACGAGACTTTGGTATTCTCCAGCGATCGTTTTGAAGAGGCTAAATAGTTAGCAAAAGGTTATTAAGGGAAGAAACGGGCATCTACCTTTTCCCCAAGCTCTTCAGGTGTTCTATCATCAACCGCCGCACTGATTTGATTCCACCTAACATCGGTATCTGCAAGAAATCCTTTGTATATCGGCGTTGCAGCAGTTAATGCAAGCAAAATTGGGCCAAGCGGACTCAACTGATCATACATTTTTCTACCTTCCGTGATATTTTTGGCTTGGAAAGTGATTTGCAAGCAACAACTACCCATGCCAAATGCCATTGCATCCATATGAATAAAGTTATCTGGTGCTGCACCTTGTCGTACATCATCATCCTCAGGATACTTGTGTAGATCATAGTTGACCGTGGGATCTTTCCAGGGCCACGAAGTATTTTTGTCCTTGAATACAGGAACATTAACTTGAACTTTACGACCTCTACGAGAACGAATATTGGCGGCCAATGTAGGAAAACGAATATGAGGGTTTGCGATTTCATCAGGTACAAACTGTGAACGAAGCTTATTCCCAGATGGTGGATAGTAGGGAGTTGTGAAAGTACCAGGGCATCCAAGATGAGGGTAGGTGGTTAGGGTGATGGGGTATTCTTCAGGATTCATGTGTTCTTTCGCAATCTTTCGTCTAATCCATGTTAAACGAGCTCCTGAATTACGGGGGTTTTTTTCTTTCTTACCTCAATTTCATATTAGGTTCTACATCAAGAAGATCTCGAAAACCAATTCCCCAAGGCTTTCCGGGTGTGGCCTCTAGCATGAAGCGACCGAATTCGGGGTGGAAGATAGGAAGTGCGCCTCTGTGTTTTGTTAGAGGTGCGATGCAGGTTAGGGCACATGGTCACATACCCAACAAGCTGTAAGTCGGGCACACATCCCCCTTCCTCAGATAGCGTTTCATCGCGTGCAAGAGCATCTAGAATATCGGCTTGTCGAAGGGACAGAGTAACTTTTGGAGTACCGTCTTTGTATGTAACCACGAGATATTCGACCTAGAACATATTTAGAGGCTTTCCAGTACCCAATCTTCTATTGACCGACCTCATCACCCCAGAGTAAAGCATCTCTTTCCTTTCCCTTTGCTTTATTCCAAACCGCCAGCAGTTGCTACCACCGATCAGTATTGTCTCCCAGCAGTACTCTCGGATGATGTTCCCGAAATCTCACCTCTATACCCCATTCGCGGACATGATGTGCAACTTGTTTCGCCTCGGGCCAATCCAATGGGGTTCCTAAAGCCCTTTAACATTTCCATATCAGCACCAAGTTCGCATGCCTTGAACCCAAAAAGGCACCTACAAGAGACCCATTTTGGGTTAGAACTTTGGCAGAAGCCGGTTCTTCCAATCAATTGCTCAACCTTGGCTACCAGCCGGGTAATACCTTGTTTGAATGCTCAAGGTACGTTGATTCTTTGGACTGATGGCGTGCGAATCGTGCCGGATTCTGTTTGGTTTCGAATGCGAGATAATGCTGCCTCTCCGATGGTTCGGTCGAAGGTTCAAAAGGGAAGGCGGAATATAAATTGCAGAATTGGGTCCGGGAGAGGCCAATATAAGTACCGTCTCGTCTTCTTGCGCGATGGTGTCGTGAAATGATATTTCTCCAACCTTTCTCCTCCTTGCGCAGATTTGTTCAGTGTTCTGCCCGTCTGGCTAAAACTTCCTTGACTCCGGGAAATCAAACAATTCTCGGCGCGGTTCAACCCCACTCTGCCAAACGCGTTTCATGTAGCCATACCGTCCAGAGCGAGCACGTAATCTATGCCGACGTTGAGTGGCTTGTGATAAGACCCCGCAATCCAGATCGCAAAGAACGTGCTTGAAAAAGGAATTATGAGGATATTCTCAAGCAGATTTTCTTAGGTGAGATTTGGATTGGTCAGATGTAGGAGATACAGTAAGAATGCATTGAATGGAGGGGAAAGTTCTTCGGAGTTAGAGGCGATATCAGTAATCCGTGCACCTTGGACCTTGGTGGGGTGAATTGGCTATTTTTCCATCGCAGCTGACAAATTTCCAGCTTCTCGTGAGGTCATGATTCAGGTGCGAGGGGTGAATGAACAGCCGAACACGCGGGGGCGGGGCAAAGGCGGCCCGATGAGATAAGGTGGCCTTTTACGGCCCGAGAGAAGGCTCAAGATCCGAAATATGGGGCGGCTCGGCGGGACTTGACAGGCAGGGGTTCACCATTTAGCCTTAATGAGAACATCAACACCAACGACAATCCAAAATATATCCGACGTTGCTTTCCACCCTTACAACCTACGAACGATCTTACAAAACTGGACCTCAGAAACACACGAATTCCCTATGCAGAAGCGATTTTCGACATTCCCTACTTCAGAGAATATCCTGAACCATTCTATATCCTCGCAAAAGAGATCCAAAAATTCTAGATGAGATGACGCCAATGACTGCTTTTTATTTTCAGAGGATATTACAAGCGCATACTCCGGGTCCTCAAACTTCAAGGCATTGATATTGTACATTGAGGAACTCATGACAAGAGCCAGGTCTGATCTGCAGCTAAAATATGCATGCGATGAGGCTGATGAAAATACCTTTCCACAGCTGGTCCCGTCAATATTTGAGGTCATGACGATACAATGTTGCGGTCAAAAATTCAAGCATCTTGAAAATCCCCAAAATGATCCTATTTCTCAAAATCAGCTCATTCCTCTCAGCATTTCGCAGTTTGTCGTTCCATTGATACTTGGTAGAAGCCTCACCAATCAACCGTCCGAAGATTAGCATTACATGTTTCCTTGTCTTGAATTGATGACGATATCATGTAGTATCTCGGCGATGTGTTGTTCTTTAAATATCATCATCCTCGTCATCAAAACGTTCGATATAAATGAAGCGAGATATGTGGTATTTCGGTCCATGTCTCATTCTCTGAATAGCTTCAATTCAAGCCCCGAAACCTACATACGAGCCGCATAGCAGACGAATATCTCAGCCTCAACAAGAGCCTAACATCAAGTCACGAGCCGAGTTTTTGTTGTACAACTTGCAACCAATCCTATCTTATCTCCAACGATCAACACGAACACGACAACACACATCCAAGTCAGCTTGTACACCTTCAACAGCAACACAAGATCTCACCATGACTCTTGCAAATCTCCCCTCACATCACATGCCAACCAACTCACCTTCTATTGCCCCCCATCTGTCCCACGTTACAAAAGATCCCACAACCTCCGCCACAACACCAAAGTCAAGGCAAGGCAAGAATTTACCAACCGGCCACCTGCATATGCTATGCTTCGTACCACCTCTGCCGGACCCAACTCCCAACCACCCAGCGATCCACGATCCGATCCTGCAAAGGGTGATTGTCTCATCTTTTCCTTGATATCATGTATGCACCTGCAGACCATCATTTGCTGCAGTCAACCTCTTTTCACCTGCACAACACATACATACTTCATACGTACCTCAAGCCTACCATACACGTACATATATACGTACAGACATCACACATACATATCGCCCTACATACATACCTCCCTACATCAAGCACCCTCCCCACCCAAACCAACTGCACCCCAACCCCCAGTCCCACAACACCTACATGAACACCCCAAACGCACCCATCCACTCCATCTCACATTCCAAGATTCAAACATATCCTCTCAAGCCCAGTATCCACATGCCCTTGAGAAATCATGGGCTACCATCGCCTGCAAGATACCGGAAAGTAAGCTGTCATGCACCTATACCTATGCAACTCCACCATTGGGAAACCCCCTACCCAATCCCTTCCACCCTCCATCAAAAAAGGAAAACCAATCCTGAATCCCCGTTCAAAAGCTGCTGCTCACTGCTGTCATTGTCACCGTTACTCCCATCCATTACATGTCCATGTTCCCCAACATGAAAGATTACGTATCAACCCATCCGTCCATCCATCAACATGCATTCCACACTACCCCATCCCAAATACCCCCCTCAACTAGCCTAAACAAGAATATCCACCTACACTACCCCCAAGCACCACGTGCCCACCACCCACCTCCACCCAGAAACTCCACCCGAACACCACAACACAAAAACACAAACACAAACTCCCCATCCCACATCCCACAACCACCATCCCCATGAGCACACAACGGAGATGACAAAAGTCCCTTCCTCGCGATCCGAGATTCCAAACAAGGGGGGTAGAGATCGGTCATACGTTGTGTGAGGTGCTTGTACACTGTATGTACACCCTGTGCGTCTGGGTACTGTTGTACAATGTACAATGTACAGTACCATGTCCTTTGTACAGTTAGATTCCTAGGTGAGGAGGGACGGGAGATCTAGATGCTGTACTGTACTGTACAGCTTAGTTGTACTTTTGGTGGCTTGGGGGTATACATGATATATTGAGTTTCTAGATTGTTGGATTTTTAGGTTAAAGTAGTCCTGAACCCTGGTAGAGGAATGGTGTAGGGAGATGGAGGATATCTTTGAGTAGATTATACCGGATCGCAATCTATATATGTATGTACTGTACTGTACCTTTCCTTTCATTCATACGCATGTAATTTACTCCTAACTAGCTGATCTCATGTATACGAATGATCAAGAGATGGGAGCTGGGTGGGACTTGCCACGTAGCTCGTAGCTCTTAGCTCGTAAAACAAAGACAGGGCCTACAATCTAGTATGATATCACCCGTTACAAAGTCACAGTACTCGCCGGGTAAACAGGTGTCTAAATCTACTTCTACTTCTACATCTACATCTACATCTACATCTACATCTACATCTACATCTACATCTACATCTACATCTACATCTACATCTACATCTACATCTACATCTACATTCACATCCCCATCTTGGCTATCCTCAGGACCTTATACGAAGCTCTAGTCTTAGTCCTAGTCTTTCCTCATCCCAAATCTAATAAAATAAGGTTGATTCGCACCATCCCGCACCATCTCGCCTATTATCTCTCAAAGCGGAAAGTAACTCCAAGATCCTCGGGTCAGATCTTGGATCTCGGATCTTGAATCGTGAAATCTTGGAAAATCTTGATTTCCAAGGCTCCGGGACGCTTATATTGGGATTCCTTGGTGGCTTGGGGGCTTGGATTTAGATAGAGTAAAATTTAAGAAGAGATATCTAGGTATATAGGGTGTTTTTTGCTTAGAGGTTTAGATGTTTATTTACTACGATTTTACTGTATGGCATGTATAATTATATTCTTAAGTGAGCGAGGTTTTGATTTTGAAGTTTGAGGTTTGAAGTGTGTTGGATTATAGGGGAGGGAGGAGGATGGGTGATTGTGTTTGTGAGGTACATACTATGATGTTTAAAGGACCGTATTGATATCTGATCTGTGTAATTATATCTATATCTATTATCTACCTTTTGATTTTCTCTTGATCTTACCTCTTATATAGGCTGGATGGAGCGTCTTATCTACAGTATCATCAAGACTATATAGGTAACCAAGCAACGTCTTTATCCTTCTCTTTAATAGCCTGATTATAAATCTTAACCCAATCTTAAATCTTCAACCTACGATCTACAATCTACACCCCAAGATCCCAACACCCAAAACTAAAGATCTTAGATCTCCATCCCACATTCCCACATCTCACTAACTACGAATCGTTAAATCCCTAAAAAGAGCCAAAAACAAGCGATTTCAACCCCTTCATCCCCCTACAACAGAATGGAGAGAAGAAAAACTCGCCTGCCCAGTTATCCAAAGTAGAAGTATCTCTCTCTAGTCGTTAAACAGGTACTCGTTCCTCGTGACCCATCGTTAAATCCCCTGTCAGCCCCCCCCCCCCCCCCCCCCAAAAAAAAACCCGTCCACCGTATCAAATACCCTCAGATCACCCACCCCACAAGTAACAAGTAACAGTCTAACAAGTAACAAAACACAAAACAAGCGAATCCAATCCAATCCGATCGTGGAACCTCCATCCTACCCACAAAAAAAGGGTATAGAGATCGAGTGTATTGTACTCTTACCTGATGTACTGTACGATAATCTCACAGTGATCCTACCTACTACATACAACAGTATCAAGTTATTTCGCCGAGGGGTATGTATACATACATACATACATACAGGTTAAGTAAAGAGTGGTTATAAGGGATCATGGGGGTGAATTAGATTTTATAGCAGATAATAGATAGCAGATAATAGATAGCAGATAGCAGATAATAGATAATCGTAGGACTAGTGCATCCTCCCCCCTCCCCCCTCCACCATTCACAAACACCCACCCATCCACCCATCCACCCTTCATTCCTCCACCCTCCATCTCGATTCTCGAAGGGGTAAATATCACCCAACGAAATCCCACAACCCCCATTTCCCCCATCCTCCCATCAACCTCCAACCTCCAAGCTCCAAGCCCCATACCACTTACTCCTCAATACCCCATCCACCCTATCCCCATCCCAGTCCCTACAAAATCCTCATATACAAAAGTACATTAGTCCATCTATCCACCATCCATCCAACCATCTACTATCCATCCAAGAAAATACCTATATCAAAACACTGCATATTACTCACCTCCTACCTACTTACCTACCTTACCACAAACCACCCATCCATCCCCCCTCAAAATCCCCCTCGAGCTCCTAGTAATTTCCAAAAAGATACTTCCTTCCTTCTTAATTCTTTATTCTTTATACTAGTAGTTAAGTAGCTAGCTAGCTTTTATATGGTTTCTTAGAGTAGCTGGTCTAGTCTGGTATCTAGACCTAGACATAGACCTAGACCTAGTACCAACCAAAAAAGACATCCCATCGCTGACTCCGGAAGTAATAGACCCCATCCATCTAAATCCGGTAACTAATGTAGTACCACTTCCTCACCTCACCTGGGCCGGGAAAAGAGGTAGTATACCCACCCACTTATAGTACTAAAATGCCCCCGAACGTTATCACATACGAAGTAATTATAATGGTCGTCACAGCAAACTCCCCGTGAGCAAAACAAGAAGATTTTCCAAAAGTGTTTTTAATTTGTTTTTATCCACTTTTTCTAAACATTTTCAAAGAGAAAGAAGAAGAAGAAGAGAGCTAAGCTTTACTAAGCTATTCTCCACTCCCCATCCCCCCTCTCCCGCCCGTCCATTCATCGGTTGCACACACATCACCCACCCAAAATGCCCCAATAGAACTCGGCTTCCTATGCGAAGAGGGTAGTACAATGAATCCCCTTCCCCTCATCTCTTCCATCTCAAAATTCCCCTCTGTCTTCCCAGCAAAATAGATGAATTAAAAAAAAACGAAGAATCAGGGTCCAAGGTCAAAGCCAAGCCAACCCAAGTCAAAGTAGCGAAAGAAAAATTGTTCTGTATACCATATTCCCATCCCATCCCATTTCACAATCAAACCCAAAAAAGAAGAACACCCAAAATAGTTCGAAAAAAGCAAAAAAGAAGTCGCTATCCCATCTCATCATGAAGGTATAAAACGATAGAAAGCAAGAGAGAAATCAGAAAACATGCAAGAGTAAACAACAAACCAAGAAAAAGTTTCAACACAAACAAGAATGGAATCCATGTGCTGTCGATGGGAAAAATAACATCAGCAAAAAAAACGCCCTCCAATGCATGCTGCATGAATAAAATGCAATCTTTCCCTTTTTTCCCCCCGAAACGCCTAAAAGCGAATAAAGTAAACGCCTGACAGCGAATAAAGTACTGTATTTCCTCCTGTGGATCGATAGAGTCAAATCTTGATCCATCTCTCTTCTCAAACTCGGCCAATGATGACGATGATGTAGGATGGAAAATATGCCATGCTCCACTTTCCCAACATGCTCATGATGACCCCCTAAAAGAGGTCCAAAAAAACTCTACGCCCTAAAAGACGCATAAAACATGTAAAAATCAATCGACTTGCCCGTCTCTCGGCGTTGATGCGGTACATCTGTAATCCCGCACAACTTCCTTCGTCTGAGAAATCCCACGATTTCTCATGTTGAGTCCAGACATGGAATATTATACATTGAATGTGCCGCGAACATTGCGAATATGGACAAATCTATAGCGATGGCTAGACATCATCCATGGATTTGGGTCGCAGAGAAGATCCGTTGGAGCTTTGCGATTGCTTCATCGTATTCTTGCGAGTCAATTTTGCGTAATGTAGACCACATGCATTGCAAAGAGTTCGTGCTCCATCAGGACCTCTTCTCCATTCCGGAGTTTCGGCTCTGTTGCAACTATGACATCGACCAGGAGGGGCCGCTCTCTATCAGTTCGTTAGACATTGGTTTATTCTACGAGATCCTTTCATATGCACGTACCCCTCGTCTCTTTTTGCTCTCTGGACCAAATCCCTGACTTTTCAAATCATCACCATATACACTCATTTCACTGTCATAATAGCCAGGACCTTTGCCTCCATGTTCCCGCATGTGTTGATCCATCATTGCTGCATGCTCATTCTGTTGTGAAATCATATCTCTCATCCTCTCCAGATACATCCGGATCTTATCCTGGTGTTGAAGCATCTCATTCACATTTTCCAACGTAGGCATGCGATCAGGAACCCCATTAGGATCTCGAGGTTGTTGCTCTTGAGTGATGGTGTGAAAGTGATTTGACCAACTCTGTAGAGCACCACTAGAGACATTAATCTATCAATTGATTAGTATCCGACTTATAGCATCTTCCACAGGTGTTCTTGCATAGCATACCGAAGAGAGATAGTTTTCAAAATCCCAGACCAGGTACCTTCGCTTGAGCCCTTGCTTGAAAGGTACCGGTGCCATATGTGATCTGTCATCCTCTACCTTCCACGCCTCGTCACCCGGTCGTCCTTCTCGCGGGTATCGGGGTTGATTATAGGATGGATCATGTGGCCCCGCAACATGGCTAGGCGCTTGATATGGGTATGCTCCTGGAGCTGGGCCATGGGTATGTGGTGGTGGGTGGTGATTGTATCCATTAGGCACACGTTCTGATCCTCTTGTGTCTGCTTCATATCGAGGTGGCTCGAAACGAGGAGGAGGATATGAATTATGGGCTACTGGTGGCCCTTGAAAGCTTGGTACTGGAGGATGTCGAGCTGCAGTATCTGAAAAGGTAGTCGAGGGTGGATCTGGTCTCACAAAAGGATTCGATGGTTGGTGATGGATTGAATGTGCCGGAGAGGGTTGTCTAGGCTGCGGAGGAGGTTGACTGGCGTATGGGGTATGATCTGAAGGTGCATATGTTCGTGGGATGGAGGGTCCTTGTGAATAAGGTTGTTGGTTATGGGAAAGTGGGAGTGGCGCTGGCACAGGTGAGGTATGAAAGCTTGGTTTAGAAGCACTCAAGGCTTCGTGAATAGAGGGTAGCGACTGTCGATGGACTTGTGGTGGTGCTTGATGTGAGGGAGGCTCTGCCTTGTTGTCTAATGTACGTCGCGGCTCAGGAGGAGATACAAGAGCGGCCGTCGAGTGGCCCGGTTGTCCTGGCCAATTTGAGTAGGGAGGGGGAGGACCACTGGAATACATTGACACAGGGCTTACAACAGCCGTGGCGGCCATTGAGGGTGCTGAAGTATAGGAGCGCTCTGAATGACTTCGTTCGAGGGGTTCACGGTTGATAATCGACAGGATTCCACTATATTTGGCAGACGTCAGTCAGTTCCATCTTCGGGAGGAGTAAAGGGAGAAGCCGCTTCTCGGGACGGCATGGCGGGGGAAAGGGGGGTACGGACCTTTGCCTACTTGAGCCATCCACGGCTTCCATGGTCGGTTTGGCAGGCGGGGAGAGAGCAGTGCTGGTATTGTAGCTGTAGGTATAGCGGTGGTTTTCAGTACTGCTGCGATTTCTTGGAAGTTGACGTTCGGGAAGCATGCGTGGACGGCAGACGATATCGTGCTGTTCCCGTCCCGAAATGTGTGTACCCGTTGCACCTGGTCACCTCAGCATCTGCGAGCCCCTCTGCTCGAGTATGCTGCTTGCTGCTGGTGCTTTTGCTTTGTGCGAGGGGTGGACCGTGGGAGATGGCAGGCGGGTAGGGTGAGCTAGATGAGGTTCGACCGGCGCAGCAGCTGCCCTGGGACTGGAATGCCCACCGTTCGTCCTGAGTCGGTCGTCGAGTCAACGAGCACGTCAACCAGCGTGGGATTAGATAGCAGTAGCAGTAGCAGTAGTAGTAACAGCAATGGGCTTCCTGGGGATTTTAAAAGACTAAGAATATGCGACTCCAGAGTCTGTGGCGTCGAGGGTGGTGCCGCAGCACACGGTCCTGGCGATCGAGGTGGCCCACGACCCGATGCTAATATGTGTAAAAAAGCACTGTTTTGGGCTTCTTCCTTTCAGACGACGTCTTGGGTGCCTCTGGAACGAGGGAGACGAGCTGGTGGGTGGGTGGAAGCGAGGACAATGATTGGAGGCACGCGCGCAGGGCGAGTCCGGGAGATCTGGACTTTTTTTTTGGGCACCAGAATATTTGTACCTCCACCCAAGGTCTGTAATAGTGGTGGTCGCAGGTAAGAGGTAGAACTGGGGGGGAATGAGAGGGGACGTCTGACTGTCGACGAGTGAGACTGGGGATCTCGAGAATGATACTGAGACGGACAAGCACGTCGGAGAGGGGGCTCCCAGAGGCAGTTTAGTGGTGATCTTCACAGCAGATGGGAAAAGCAGGACACACTCTACAGGCCGATCCAAGATGCGGGCAGAGCAGACGGGTGGTGGATGGTGAGAGGTGAGAGATGAGAGGTGAGAGGTGAGAGGCGAGGTTTTGATATGGTGATACCGAGGCGGGTCTGGAGGCACGCAGGGAAGGCAGCTGACGGCACGATGGGGGTCAAGATCGAGGGGTGAGAATGCTGGTGAGGTGGTGGAGGTGTTGGTGGTGGTGGTGCTGTACGAAGTATAGGTGTGGTGATGTTGACCAGACTATGGTTGGAGATGTGAAGGGGATGGTGTTGAGGAGAAGGATTTCAGGAGAAAGTGAGAAAAAGGACAGAAGGAGAAGAGAGTAAGTGAGGACGACGATGATGATGATGAATCCTCGCGAGATCTGGTAGTGGAGAGAGTTCGCACTACTGGTACCTACGGAGTACTCCCATGGGCCATGGCAGCAGGGGGAGGGCAAGGCAGGGCAAGGCAGGCATGGATTAGATAGAAGTCGCATGGTACCCTGACCGCTAGCCAGGGAGCTTTATTGAGAGCAACTCAAAAAGCGGAGCCAAGGGAAAGGATAGGGGACGGGGACGGGGACGGGGAGCGTTGACTTTCATCGTGAGATGAACGGGGGTGGTTGAAGGGGTCAACAATCGACGCCCCATTGTCCGTACGCTTCACGGAGAAAGAACAGGGCAGGCCTGCGAGCGAGATGATACCCAGATCTAGTCTGTGCTGTACGAGTACGCAGTACCTCGAAGAGATTGAGGTGTATGAGTATGGGTAGGTATAGGTATAGGTATAGGTGTATAGATGTATAGCCTCATAGGGGTAGTTGTATAGGTTCATAATTGTATATTTCTTCATCCATGCTACCTCTGCTACCTCTGCTACCTCTGCTATCCACGACAGTACTGCTATTGCCGCAATCCAGATCATACTAGGTAGGCAAGCACCTTTCCGGTATTGTACTGTACTCCTACACCTCCTACACCTAGGTACCTAGGTACTTAGGTAGTGCTACCAGTGGTGTATTGTGCCGTACTCGTGCCTTCCTAGGAACTGTACATTCCTTGTACTATACATTACTGCTTCGCCGTTGGCATCTAGTATCTAGGTATGTGTTCCTTCCTATTCAAGCTACTTTACTTGCGCTACAAGTCTACATCCCATGCCAAGACGCCTACTCGGATACCTCATATAGCTAGCTACATTACTTTAGCTACTTCCAAGCTACCAAAGTCTGACAGCAACACTACTGTCTATCCACCTCACCAATATACATCAATTCTCCTCATACAGAACCGGCTACCGATTACCTCCTACGCCTAGTCCTACTCTTACCTCTACTCCTACCTACCTCCTCCTCCCTCAGCCTCGGATACGCTACTCCTGCTAGCCTCAATCCTCTCTGCAGCTTAAGCTTCTGATGGCTCGCTTGGCAATCTGACCACACATCATACAGTGCAGTATTGTCACCGGCGCCTCCTCAGCCGCTGCGATCCAACAAAACATGGCAGGGCAGGGAGGGCATCGCATGACATTCCGCCAGAAGGCCGGTCACTATTCATCTGCATGAGCAGGAGCAGTAGCAGTAGCAGTAGCGAGCGATGCCCTCAATATGGTATGTATGTACAAGTGCGGTACGTCTGCACTATCATGTACTCCGCACATACACATATTTACACATACACCTTGGGATACCACCACTCACCCCAATCCACGACACGAATCCACCAGGACCTCGCCATCGAAGCCTCTCTGGCACGGCACGCTGACGCCCCTCCAGAACGGGACTGGAGGCACATGGCACCTTGGAACACGTTGGTCGGCGGGCAAATCTGAGATGCGAGCTCTCTGACGACCGACGACCTTGGATGAAGGAGGAAATCTCGATAGACCGTTGTCCAACATGAGAGACACTGTCATCCCCGTCGATACGATCAAGAACCATGCAGTGGCAGTGGGAGTGGCAGTGGCAGCCGCATCCCTGATCCCATCCATGCCCAAGCCCATGTCCTGCAGCATGCCTCATCGATGTTGATGTGCGGATGCGCCACATGTGGGTTCGTGAGAGACCGAAGATGAGGGCGAATGTGGGCCCCCCCTTCCCCCCCTTCCCCCCTCCCCGAATCGAAGCAGACGAGCGCCGAGCAGGGTCACATTGGTGTATCCACATCTGGCTGGGCGAGGTGGTGTGTGGGTGAGAGACCGGCTCAGATGGCGCATGGGGGTTTGCCTGGGCGGATGATGGGTGTGGTGTACGGATACTGGCCAGGGACCATGGAAGAGGGGTTGCCGGCGATTGTCCCGCACATGGCCCTGGAGGACTCCAGATGCGCAACCGAAAAAAAGGGGCTGCGATGCTCCGACAAGCGAGCAAAACACTGGAGCCCAATTGTAACCGTCACCAACCTACGGAACATTGGATCTCGCACAAATCCTACCCTACACTACCACCCTGACTGTCCATATCTTGATTATTGAAGCAAAGCTGGCTGGGAGCTCCACCATGGAGCATACCATTCTTCTGTCTGGATTCCATGGATTCCAACTCGCTGGAACGTTCATGGCCGCCATCATCCATGGTTCGCTCACAAAGACCTCAATCGAGGGATTCCTGCCGCCGCGGGTGACGGGACACGGCACAGATGAAGCACTGAAGAGGCATGAAAGCATGGAGATTATGTTGACGAAGGAAGCGGTGAAGAATCACAGGGCTGGATACTGGATGGAGCAGGAAGCATGACCAGGGAGCCGTTGGGAAGCACAGCGTAACAGTCATGCTCCTCTCATCCGAATCGAGAAGTCGACACAACTCATGATCAAGTCCACCAGAAATTTGCTGAAGTCGGAAGGCATTTTTGCAAAGGAACATGCTCCGTCCCTTTCCCTATTCTCGTCTGAATGTGGGGCCATTCTTGAGCAAGTCTCGCAGTTTCTCAGAAACGCCATCACTTGTTTTGATATTGATCTTAATTGCGGTCGCGGGTGAGCATCTCAGCCGGAGCCACCCAAGCGATCGGCTGGAACATCGCGTTTCACCAAGAGACCTCGACGACGACGAGGGCCTTGGTTCTCCAACCACAACCAACATAACCAACAATCACAACAAAGATCACAGCCATTCTCGCGTCTCGAGGAGATTTCATCGGCACCCACCAAACCCCCACTACTAAATACTTCTGACAGCCCATATCACAACGCATCACAACCAGCAGCCAGTCATCCAAGTTTCCGTTCCAACGAACTGGAGAATCACGCCGCAGCCGCAGCCTCCTTCCACTTCAATCGTTCTTCACACGATTCTCGGTATTCAGGACCAACCAGATCCACTGGACGGCATTTGCCGACTTCGGCCTCGAAACCTGACAGACTGCGGCGGCGTTATGTTGCTGCACGTCTGCGTTCATCCCCCACCACAGTGCCTCTCCTATACAGTGACAGCTGTATCCGGACGTCGGATTAGAAAGACACACGTGGGATCGGCAGGGCTGGCCCCCTCGTGTGACCATTCATGGCACTCAATCTTGAAATCTCGACCGAGTAATCTCTACTTCATCCACGTCCCCCGGTGAAGGAATATGCAGAGAACAACATTATAAACGACCGGATCATCTTCCGGCCTACACTACGCCTTCCATGTACAGATACAAGAACAAATGTACCGAGGTACTTACATCTATGTAGCTCAGCAAAGTACAAAGTAAGCAATGGAAATCGACATGGCTGGGCCAATCATTACCACAATGATATCACAGCCAGGCCATCACATGGCTCTCACGAGAGTTGGGCATACATTTTCCTCCCCTTTAAAAATCGGCTGACGGCCATGACCACAGCCACGGCCAAGATAGAGCAGCATTTGTTCACCTCGGCGGCGTGTTTCTCATTCCTGCCTATCTCAAATCACCGATTGCCATGTTTGCCCTATCTTGGCTTCTTCCCTTGTTATGGCATCCCTCCTCAAAACAAACTATCACCAATCCAGTCCTTTTGGCTTCGACGTCAACGAACCCCACCAAACACCTTTTAATTTCTTGCCAGTGACAAAAAGCAAGTATGGCCCCTTTTGGAAGCTAGAATCATGCCATAGGTCCTAAATCAGACAACATGTTGAGTGGATCAGAACCCAACATGGACAAGCGTAGACGGTTGCTCCCAAGGATGAACAAAGCTCCCAAAAAGACAAGCGGATTTAACAGGGTTCCAACACGGTACTCATCGTATTGTAACCTCAGCTGCCATTTGACTTCCGAGCCTCTAGGCAACTGTTCCGGTACCCAGTACGATTTGATCGTACGAATACGACGTATTGATGGAACGCCAGCTACTGCTGACCAGTAGAGCGAAGTGCATTACCAGATATTCCTTCAATGTAGCAGAAGCACATTGCAGAACGCTGTTTTTATCGCTCACAACTGTTGCTGGGGCTCGTCCTTCCAAAACCTCACCTGAAAGAACTCAATTCCACAGTTAAAACAGTATGGAGGAAGCTTTCCGAATAGTTACACAAATCTTACCGTCAGATCTGCTATTACAGGTGTGCCAATCAACGAGAATTCCATGTGCCAAATCCTCTTGCCGCTGACCCAAATTCCTCATTCGGCAAGTAGCTCCGGATGGTCGAGGATTAAAGGGCCGTCTGAAAGATGAGGGATAATTATATGTCACGATAAATCGCACTTTCAATATTACGACTTTCCCGACCAATAACCATACTTTCAGATCCCAAAGCACGCCATTTTCACTCTGACAGCTGCAGCTTCCGGGACTGAGGTCTACAACCGGCCTGGAAAAGAATGTTTGCAATATACTTGCAGGCGCACCCCACATCTCGGCTGCGAGGTCTGGAAGTGAGCCATTACACAATGAATACCTCAAGACCACAAGACGCACTCGAGTAACAATTACGATGTTTGCGAAGCGAAGTACCTTTTTTTAGCGGCATAGTTTCTGCTGCTTCACAATATCAGGGCCAGCCCCGACAGCGTTCGTTCATCTTACTCGATGTATGACAACACGAGCTTACTTGCATGAGTACTTCTTAAATCATTGCTTGAATCCGAATTACCATGGTTGTTGGTATGAGGCTCAACTTCTCATCCGCTTTTAATCGCAATACAACCTTCCAAGAAGCCAATTAATAATGGGCGTAGTAGCGACGCTATCTGTCACAATCTACCCGGGTTTTCCATCTGGTAAGATCATCTCATCTGCAACGTCCCAGTCAATAATTGAACAAGGCGTCGAGAAGACATCTTGCCAGGCAAACCCTAACTATATGTCACGTCCTATAACACTCATGCACGATCGTGTAAGATTGGCGATTTTCATTTTCCCATGAGGCGGGATTTATCTTCACCCACCCCCTCCCCCCACCCCGGGATCATCTGCAGGCGGAGGCACCTACAAAATCTGAAAGGAGAAAGGGACAAATCCTGCTTCCTAATGATCGTCTCTCCGATCTCTGTCAATATTGTCGTGTGGTTTAGAACTGCAAAATACTCCGTAATGAACGGCGAGGGCGGATGGAATTACTGTCCCGTGGAGAAACGATGAAACGTTGAAAGCGGGAGCCAATAGAGTAATGCCTGTCTGTCGTTGACATCGTTGACAGTCCAGTTCAACGGGTCGTCTCGGGGCCCGGACCACGATCGGCCTGTGAGACATTTGTGGAAGCTCTGTGCTTCGATAAACTTCATCAATGTCTTTCACCTCTATTTTTACCCAAATCAGGCAATTCAACCAATGCCGGCATTCATGGCTTTCATTCTCGCCCCAGATATGGTTGTATCAACGCGGCTTGTAGAACCTCGTGCCACGAGTCAACTGCTGTATGATTACCCCTTGGTGGCGAGCCTGGCGGGCAAGCTTGTTGCTGGACTGGCCCTCGCATAGACCGCGAGCTGAAAGGTTTGGTGTCGAAATCGTACGATTTTCAAGCCTCCAAGGATTTGAATTAGACAGTGGAGACGGTGAGCGATATGGCGGGACCGGGTTCGACGATCGATCCTCACTCATCTTCAAGCCCTGCGTGATTACACGACACCCTCCAGTCACGTTGTCAACAAACCGAACCGAGGAGGGCCTACTCCACCTCTCGGTTGGCAGATGAGACTGCAACACAACGAAACAAGTTCAACAGCTTTCTTGGTCTCTTCTGGAAATCATACGGATTGTGGGGTTTGGGGGATCAATCCAAAGCAGTCAACGAGCGATCGGTCTTGAGGTCCCTAATCTAGGACTGTTCTGCGATAGTCTGCGATATCGGTATTATTAACTGGGAGCCTAAATCCTGCTAGATCTACTTGGATCTGCTGGATCTCTGGGTGCTGGATCTCTGTGACGGAAACATCTTGCTGGATCTGCCTCCACCGAATCTTATTCTTGCACCCTTCTGCACATCGACGTCGACTTCGGAACTTAGTGGGTCAGGCAGGAAAAATCCCACCAACGGCCGTCTATATTGCCCCTCCATCCCAACGTAAAGGGAACCCTCATCGCCCGATCATATGCATCACTCAAGCCCTGTTCCCTGTTGGTCAGATTAACTCCGTTCCAACCCATCTCATCCCATTCACGGCCAGCAGCAGCCGCCCAACTACCTTCGTACGATGATCGTTCCCGATAAAGATTCTTTCCCAACTCCAATCAACCATTCTGCTTGTTGGGACAGCTTTTGACTTGCCCCCTTCCATTCCCTGCTGGCCTTCGTTCATGACGATTACTCCGACCACCGAGGCTTCAATCTTTTCATATATCACGCACGGACAACGCCGTCAGTTTCATCGATGGGTCATAATTCGGAAGCGGGGGTTCGAATTGTTCATTGAATTTGACAACTGAACGTGAATGACCTGAGAAATGATCATCACTAATCTCAACTGGTCCCCTATTTCATGTAGGGCTTGGGCGAAGAAATTATCTACTGGTTTGTTGTACGTATGAGCATCCCAGTAAGTAGCCTTACGAGCTGCACACGTATGCTCTGAGACAAGGAGCCTCAAAGAAATCATCCTTCCTTCCAGAACTTGAACGACAGCGAGGAAACCCAAATTGTATGTGCCGTGCCACTAGGTCGCATCTTTAGCTTTAAGCGCCTCCATGATCACCCCGAGAGCCGCTCGTTTTTCGTTCCACTAGATGAGCTTGGCTGCTATTTCCGGCCCAAGCAAACACAGGGAACAGGGAACAGGGGAATACACAGGGCCGTTTCTTGTCACGGTCGACTTGACTCCACTTGCACATGGCACTTTCAAACTGCGCGGATTTGTGGATTTGGCAGCAGCCAAAACTCGGTCGATCTGTGGCGTGGCTGTCTCATTGTGTGAAGAATCGAGATGAGTTGGATTGACAAGATCCAGTAAGTAAGAAAGGCAACTTTGAGGAACTATCTCTACAACAGCACAACATTTGCATACTACACATCATCAGTTGATCTTTCTTTTCCTCGCAGGAAATCGACAAGAACCAACTAGGATTCACGCCTCATCCACCAATCCTGCAGAAATGCCGGTGTGCAGCTGCTGTTCTGTCCCACTCACACGTTTCTCTGTTTTAGGTTCCAGCGGTCCCCGCCCCGCGAAATATTCTCCACCTCCACTTTCTATCACTATTCTGTCCATATCTCGTGACCCGACCCGTGTCCCCATTATAATTTACAAATTAATATATTTGTCGACGATCGTCAGCGATCCTTCCAAGGGTGGTGAAGTCGACCGTCCGGAATGTTCTTCCACTTGCTTTCTTGATCCAAGTCCTAATCGAGATCTTGCACTCGGGAGTTTTTACTCTTTGGTGATATCCGGATTCCGTTTTGGGTGAATTATGAAAACAACTGCATGATCTGATTCTCGATGTTCGAAGCTCGTCGTCAATCTTTTCCTCTTCTACCTACCTATAAATAACCCATTCCACTTTCTCGAAACCACACGAAAGATCAACACAAAACCTCTCCTTGCGTTGCATTTCCGGAAAGAGCCGTTTAACTTCGTACATGTCAAATTTGGTGGGTTGGGTTGGCGGGATGTTCATTTTTCCTTTCTGATTCGAGCCAGAAAAAAATGTGAAATCCGATAGATATTACGGGGTATTAATGCCGAGCGGCCCCCCTCCTCGCTTTTTTTCTGGTCCTCTCTCCCTCAGAAGACGAATCCGATCACGAGGTTTTTTACCTTTTTTACGGACATTCCTTCTTTTTTGCTTTTTTTCCTGTGCATCTGTGCCTGTGGATTTTTGTTTTCTTGGGTCCAAAGAAGGCACGGTCCGTAGAGACCTGGACCTTGTCTTGCTCTTGTTTCTCGTGGTGAGATCCCGTTCTTTGGGTTTTTTTCTCGATGGGGATCTTCCAAGTTTCTTATTGACCTAACCTAATTTTCTTCCCTCCCTTTCCGACCGACCAAAAAAGACTGGATTAAGTGCAAGGATGATCCAGCACGTGTTTAGCGTACCCACAAGCCAGGAGTTTTCCAACGGGGGAGCTCCTGGGGGGATCAACACTCTATCTACCTTTCGGAGCTTGGATCTCTTTTTGTGGAATTGAGTTTTGATTTTGCATTTCAGGCATTTTTGCATCGGCAGCATCGCCTCGTTCTTTGGGGCCCTTTTCGAGGGGTTTTTCGGTTTCTTTCTTGAATCTTGATGGGCATGGCATGTTTTTAGGTTTTGGGTACTTTGGGAGTTTATAAGCCGGGATTGGGCCTGTGGTCCCGGTTGGTTTGCTGCTGCGGTTTGGAGATTTTTTTGGTTGGGGGGTTCGGGATTTGATGTGTTGTGTGTGTGTGTGTGTGTGTGTGTGTGCGTGTGTGCGTGTGTGCGTGTGCGTGTGTTTGTGACTTAGGGAGGTATGGAGATAGGACTCTCGGGACTCGATCTGATATGTTTTTTGGGGGTAGGGTAGGATGGTGTGGGGATTAAGGGGTTTTGGCTTATCCGGCTTGTGGGTTTTTGGTTCGGTAGTTGGGTGATGGTGGTGGTGGTGGGTTTCTGTGGGTTTGGTTTTGTTTTGATAAGGGGGGTGAGGTGTTAAGTAGAGTAAGGTGTATGGGTTTGAGGGTTTGAGACTCCTATTTTGTATACATGATACATTGTACATTGTATTTGTATGGATGTACTTCGAAGTATATAGGGTCTGTAAACTCCACCCACGGTGTCGATTCGGAATTAGGGAGGGATTTTGTTGTTAGATATTATAGGGTAGAGGTAGATAGGAGTTAAGTTTGAGATTACTTTTATAACTAAAGCCAATCTTATAGATAGTCAGATAGACTCTCATTAAAATGCATTGCACTTCTATTAAAATATATTATACTAACCCAATAAGGCGACTGGGGCCTTCCGAGGAATCCGCGTCTAGGAGTCCCTCGAAAACACCAAGGTTGCTAGCTTTATCAAGTTACTAAATATACTCGGTAGAATAGTCCTCTATTTAGAATCCCTCGTCGCCGATACCTTACGACAATATAGTATGCTCTCCTTAGTTCGATAGCGATATGGGAGTTGCGGGAGGTAGTATAAGTACTCGACGAGCGGCGGCAGGGATAGGAAGGGCAGAAGGGTGTATAAGTGGTATAGGAATTCATACAGTGTGAATAGCTTTACATAGTAGACTGACTGGTGATATTCATGTTGTTTGATGGTGAGAAGGACTCCTAGGGTAACGGCGCGTTTTTTTACTTATACTTTAAATAATATTAAGGTAGAAATACTGAGTCAGAAAGGGCGGCGGAAGGGGGGTGTGATATGTTTTTATGAGGCTTGTAAGATTGAAAATCCGACGTTTTGGTGTTTTTAGAAACTTGGAGTAAAGGGATAAAGGATAGTAAGGTCTTGTGGTTCTATATGTAGCGAGTAATGTGTATAAGTACCGTTCTTGTGTAGATGTAGATAGGATGGTAAGTTTTTATGAATTATAAATTATAAATATTGATAATGTTTGTTTTTAAATGGCATGCGCTGACTGTCGTGATAGGTTTACTAGATGTGGGGATATGAATTAGCCCTCTTACTGTATTCTGTTTCTTGTTATTTTTTGAGATGGGGCTATTCTTTTAGCGAGGAGATAATCTTTTTATAATATTAAATTTTATTATACTATACTTTGATAATGTACGAGAAGTATGAAGTTAAGCGAATAATTAGAAGGTCTAGTCTAGTCTAGTCCAGTCCAGCCCAGTCCATCTCAGTTCTCCAAGGATAATCCCTCTTTCTCTTTATAGTACCCAATTGGGGGAATGGGGGCTGGGGGTGGAGAAGGAAAAAGTAAAAAAAAGAGTAGCATGATCGTGAAGGAGGGAGATATGAGACATCTACATGTGAGACATGATAAGATGTGAGATGTGAGATGTGAGAAAGTCTATACTACAGTGTTTATTATATATATATATATACCGTTCTTGTTTATTCTTGTTTATTACATATAGTATCAAGTCGGGAAATATGGTGATTGTAATTGGTGAGGAACCGGAGGCCGGGTGATGGATAGATGGGTTGAAGGATGGATGGGTGGTGTCAGAACTTGGAAGTCGAAGCGGAGGTTCTTTCTTTTGGGGGGGTTTACTTTGGTGCTTTTTTCGTATGATTCTTTGGTTGGGGGATTTAGTTTGATGGGAGGGAGGGTAGGGGATAGGGATGTATGATAGGATATAACTATTCTGTGGAATATTTCAAGTCTCTACTATATATACATGTAAACTATAGTACAACACCTTTTTTTTTTACGAGGGATTGGTCGTAGTGCTTCTATGTATAGCTATATGTGGTAGGATAGATTCTTTACGGAATATGAATCTCGATTTTCTAAAACAGAGGTATATACTGATGAATTACACACTACTTAACACTAGAAGTGTTCACGTACAGTACAGCTAGCTCCCTCTCAAAAGTAGTAAGATGTTTTGCGTCCCTAGAACCTATGGAAAAAGTAATGTATATATAAAATACCTTGCCTACTACTATAGAATACACTAGTTGAAACCCCTTGTTTCTTGCAGCTGTTGAGATGGGGCTGTAGCTCTAAATGTTTGGAGATAATATATTCGATTCGATTCGATTCGATCAGACTATCTTGCTATTAGATAGATTGTAATACTTTGCCCAAACAATAACTTAACCAAAGCAAGTCCATCATCCATCAATCGTCACCACCAGATCCAGATGTATAAACCTTCCACTCCACTCGCGCATCTACTCGCATTCTCCTGCACCTTTGAACCAAACCAAAACCCAAGTCCCAACAACCTAATCTAACCTTCAAACCGGTGAGTATAAAACATGATACGAAATATAAGCTCCCATCCTGGAATGCAAGATCGCGTACTCGCACGGAATCCCATCTACCCGCGCCCAGTTTTCTCCTTGTACAACCACAGTATGAGGTTGAAGCGATAACACCCGCATTCCAAGCCTAAAAAGCCACGGTTTCACTATACATGGCTCCACGTGCAAGACATGTGGGATGGGACGGGCGCGAAAAGAGGGAGAGTGAGACTTGCATTTGTTGTGGTGGTCGCTACGGAGTTTATGGTGGATAGTGGTTTTTTTTTTTTGGATATATTATTTTTGGCCTTGTGGGGGTGGGTAGAAGGGGGATTATTGGTATTTTCGTGATTTTATATTATGTTTCTCACGTTCTTAATATAAATGGATTTCAAGATCTTGACGGTGCGAGAGTAATCTTACATACGACGTCATATGGTGATTTTGAAAGAGCGTGGATGAGACTACGAGTCTACGACATGTTTCAAAAAACGAATTAAAGAGCCCGTCCTTGGTAAATGCACATGAGAAAGTACATGTCTCTGGCTTCAGTGGCTTGCTTGCTTATTTCAAAGGGTTCGCTAGAATACCTGCGAACGCTTTCTTGAAACCGCAACTTGGAAACTCGGATACAGATTCTGCATTACCTTTGCTCTGGGGAACCGTGTTGGTTACTCTAATGGCCTGGAGTGTTACAAGCTTGGTAGTAAGGGGTAGAGTTAGATGTGGTAGGAACTATTACTGATGGCTCGTGGAGTAGGTTGTGGTCGAAAAATTGTATTTCTTGTTGTCGAGTGAATGTCTAGCTTACCCACGAATCGAACAAGACGTCCTTTGTCAGCGGAACTTTGAACATGACTCTGAGTCCAATTGGATAGTGTATGCCGTCCATGGCTGGAAGTAATGATACAGCCAGGGAATTGTGCTTCCCACGCCATCAAGCGAAGCTTGTTCACTTAACATGTATCTGCAATGAAGGAAGGTCCTTGGGTGGTTTGATAGAGCTTCTCTTTCAACCTCCTCAATCGGGCGAATCTATTCCAACGGGGTGGGATGTGTGTTTTGAGGCGCGCTTCTGTGTAAGTTCCTAGTGGCCTATTCACGAACTTTCGTGGCTAGAAAGCTCGGTGATGGTATGGTTTCCACAAGGATCCTGATTTCTCGTGATTTAGCTTTTTGGCTTGATCTTAAGGTTTTATGGCAGCTGAGAATATTTGCTGCTTGTTTCTGAACTCCGTGTAGAAATGATGGTCTGATGACTCGGAATACTGTGCGCCTTTTGAGGAGAATTTATTTGATAAAATAGTACTTTTCTGTATCGGGGTATGAGGTCTTGGAAAGCTCAGGAACTTGTTTTTAGCTAGGTACTTGACTGTCCCGCCATTTTCGAAGGGGAAAATAGTTCCGTCCTGTCAGTTAAGTTGGATTTCATTTACAAACGTCTATATCACTGATATATAGATGTATCGTATCACCTTCCTTTCTTTCTCTTTGCATAAAGGCTTTACGCTGTTTAAGGGAAATGTTCATTCGACACGTCTTTCGATATCTATAAGGACTAGGGCTTATCTCTCTTTTCATGGGAATAATTATTCCACGGTGGTTTTGAATATCTGTTTCTTGTTATTCAAACAGTACCCATGATGTTATAGACTTCCTCCTTGAATCTCAGGTGTTGATTTGATATGGGGACAACTAATTTAATGACGGCAATGGTAGCATGTGTGGCTAATTCACCAAAGTGAACTGATAATGGAGCTACCGAATAAATGCGGATTGCATATCGGGTCCTCGACCATTACAAGTAACTACTAACTACGGATATGACCATCACAAGTTACTATAACCTTAAAAAGTGTATGGCTTGGTTGCGATACACTTGTCATTTGCTGCCGAAAACTTAGGTGTTCTTGAAAACATTACTAGCTTTACTTTGTGGATTTTTGTTTGGTCTCTTACGAACGTGAAAATACATGCTAAGAAGTACTAATACTAGCACTGAGAAACTGCTAATCTGGAGTTCTTACAGTAACCATTAAAGCCTATGGAGCATGCCAAATGTTATCTTCCCTGACGAGAGCTACTACAAAGACGATTAGTATTCTTAAAACCAACACTAGCAGGAGGCCCTGGTAAAATAGGCATTATATTAATGTTGCTCGCCATAGAGTTGAAAAGAGATGGAGCGTCTAGTGTAAAACCTATGATCTTCCGGAAGGAAATAGTTGCTAAAATATTTCATAAATATAGTCTTTATTTTAGTCATGGGCAATCTTGATAAGAGATTAGGGCCATTAGATTGAATTCAAGAGCATAGTTTAGAGGGTTATAAAATAAAGGTGTTTAGAGTGATTTGATTAGTTAAATTTATATGATATGATTAGGAGGGAAGCGAAGGCAAAACCTTCTCTTATGTCGCAACACACCTTATACAGGAATGATGTCTTATATGAATTTCATACCGCATTAGACACTGTACCCTTGTACATTCCTCTTATACCAAAGGTGCTCCACTCCTCTTCTACCTTGAGGCTTCTCTACTTTCAAGATCCATGGGATTAATCTCAAACCACGCCTTCTAACTATTAACCTCTTCGTAAACAAACCACTGCTTTAGCCCGGTAGCGTTAATTACTTGATGAGACCTACGCTGAATGCGTATGGCATAGAAGAATTGGCTTAAAGCTTCTGAAGAAGCCCCCAGAAAGCAGAATGGGACCCTCTAAAATTGTGAATGCTCTAGTGGTTAACTGAAAGAGTGAATTGGAGCTTTATAGCTGCGCCTCTAGCACGATCGCAGCAGATAAGAGGGCGGCCCAATTGTCTATAGTCTTGAAGTCGTGGCGAAGTTACCGTAAACTCTCTTCCGTAGCTCTTCATGTACTAACTTGACTTACAATGATAATACGTAAGCGAGTTGGAGAAAATATGTTTGTTGTGGGTATTTGTTATGTGCAAAACCCTGAGATTGGTGAGCAAGTATTCACAGAGAAATTATGAAAGCTGACATAGGGGCAGTGAGGTAATTGTTGGACTTATGGGATATTTCCTTCTCCATAGAGTTTGTTGGACGCATATAAAGTAAGAGGATAAGAGGCAAATTACAAGGAATAGAACAATGTAAATGGCAAATCAGCCAAAACAAAGTGTAATGTTCATCCATCAGAGGCCTCCTGCACACTTCGAAGCTGGGTTAATGATAGAAGAGAGAGTGGGAGTATCCCGGAACCAAATATTGTGTTTTGGAAGTCACTGATGAAATGAAGTTGAGCAAGCTAATGTGGGTAGAATAGTTCCGTCCTGACGTCCCATTTGGATACAAATGTGGAATGGAGATTGAAATTATATGGGATGAACAGCCCGAATGGCACTCGTTACTTTTACTGTGAGGGAGCGATTTAGTACTGAAAGAAAGTATAATCCCATCGAGCCAATAGCAGAAACAACGTTAACAGGAACTTGCAGTTAAGAAGAATCGCAAGAACAGAGAGTTTGGTTGACTGCTCGTTGAAAACTTAAGGCTTCTTTCGATTTAAAAGACATTTGCCGCTAATTGAGAATAAAGTAGAATGACGTGAATACTCAATCCAAGGAGGACAGAACTGAACCAATTGGCCGTTCCCCTGGCGAGAGAATCCATGAGTGTGAAAATCGACAGGAGTTTTTTGTAATTGCTTCCTGCAAGAAGTCATATAAGAGACCTATACACATTTGAGTTTTCCTAAAGAATGTTTATGAACTTCTGGCGTTTCTTGGGACAACCTCCTGAGTCTAAAAAACTACCGAGCCCCCCAAAAATGCCGAGAGTTCCATCGTCATCGAACTCCACTATCGATTCCAGGCGCAACACTAGCAACTCCTCTGCTTTTGCATTCCCAAATTTAGTCTCACATCCGCTGAGACTATACCGAGGCCAAAATGTAAGCGGACTTTGAGAAGATACAGCGGTATCTTGGCCAACTAACGAGATTTGGCGACCTAAGAACTCTACGACGAAAAGAGCCAGGGTTCACCTAGATACGTATATCGAACCAAATCCTTACCACAAAACTCTTTCGTGAATTATCACGCGACAGCTCAAAAAATTCTATACCTAAAACCTTTTCACCTATAAGGCCAAGCCAACTATCGCAAGAATTCTCATTCCCAAGGCCCTACAAGCCGCTATCATGTCACTATTAATCAATATCCATGCACCAGCCCGTCTCGATAACCATCATCATCACAGAATTGACCACTCATCGTCATTCCTCCCCCCTCTCGTATACCTCCTCCCCGAATAAGAAAGCCGAGCCATATCCGAGAGCCCTAATAAACGCAGCCAAGAGACCCCGCGATATTCCGCCTTTTATGCCAAGGTAATATGCGTCATTCTAGAATTTTCTCGACCAATAAGTGTCTTTTTTCGTAAACGAGAGTTCCCACACGACGCCACCCCACATCAATTTCCGCGCTTGGGAGCGGGCACGTGATAAAATCTGGGCGGCGTAGCGGAACGCGAACCCTTGGCCAACAAAGCCAAGGCTTAGCCTTTATAGTATAGTTCAACTCATTGGTAAACTACAATGACATCTTCCTAAAGACAAGAATAACTCACTTGGCAGATGCCTTAGGTTTAGAGGGGTAGACCCATATCATTCAACTTCACTATCTTTTCACGCCGTCTGTTCCGTGGATCCTCAGGTGTATATAGTAGGCCTTCATCCCCCTTTCAAACATTTTAATTTCAAGATATCAGACAGCTTGTCTTTATCTATGATTGATACCACACGACGAAGACTCCCTACTATTCCCTCGACTAGGAATAGATCATCTTTGAAGTACAAGTAACTGAAAACTTCACAAACAACACAAACTACGAATCAATAAATCAATCAACACACAAAACAACAAAAGCAGACAATGGCACCTAAGAAGTCCCCCACAAGCTCCCGAACCACCCACCACCCTTTCCTCCTCTCTATTGAAGATGTGGCAACCCAACTAGGAACCAGCATTGAAACTGGTTTGAGTGCCCGTCGCGTCCAAGAATTGCAGAATTCCAATCCACCAAACGAACTAGAAGGCGGAGGAGGAACACCCTGGTACAGGATCCTACTGAAACAATGTAGTAACGCCATGATCCTCGTAAGTTCCCCATTCTCCCCCCAAAATACATGATAGACTAGGTGGAAAATGAGCTGACAAAATCAAGGTTCTGGTCTTTGCAATGGCTCTAAGTTTCGGAGTAGAAGACTATGTTGAAGGCGCGGTATTGGTTGCTGTCATTGTACTTAATGTCAGTATTGGATTCTTTCAGGAATTCAAGGCCGAGAAGAAGATGGATTCTCTTCGTGCTCTTTCCTCGCCTAGTGCGGCGGTCCTTCGCGATGGCCAGATTGACACAATTCCAAGGTATGTCTTTTCTAAATCCCCCTTTCAAATTCCATGAAATTTCTAACTTCCGAAAATAGTTCTGAAGTTGTCCCGGGAGACATCGTCATCCTCAAGACCGGCGACACAGTCCCTGCAGACGTGCGACTCTTCGAGGTCATGAATCTCAACTGTGATGAGAAATCACTGACAGGAGAGTCCGAGCCCGTTGAAAAGATTATCGAGAACAACATCACTGTTCCAGGTTCGGATGGAAGACTCGCAAGTGAGGAAGGAGAAGTCGGTATTGGTGATCGATTCAATATGGCCTATTCCACAACGACAGTGACTAAAGGTCGGGGTCGTGGTATCGTAACCTATACTGGAATGGAGACAGAAGTTGGAAAGATTGCATCGAGTACCACTAAGAAACAAAGAAAGAAAGGAAGGAGCATGAACTACAAGAAATATGGCAAGATTCAACCTGTCAAAGGACTTGCCAGACGAGTTTATGATGCCGTCGGCTCATTTCTGGGTCTCACTGTGGGAACACCCTTGCAACGAAAGCTTTCGAAATTGGCATATGTCCTATTCGGATGTGCAATCTTGCTTGCTATCATCGTATTCGGTGTTAACAAATTCAATGTGACCGACGAGGTCGCAATTTATGCCATTTCGACTGGCATTGCGATTATCCCGGAGTCTTTGATCGCGTAAGTAGCCCCATAGCTGTTAAAATGATCTAATAGCACTAACTTGTTACAGTGTCTTGACCATTACAATGGTCGTTGGAATGACAGTCATGCGAAAAGCGAATGTTGTTATCCGAGATTTGTCTGCCCTTGAAGCTCTTGGTGGAATAACCAATATTTGCTCAGACAAGACTGGAACTCTCACTCAAGGTGCCATGATTGTCAAGAAAGTATGGCTGCCAAAAGTTGGCATCTACACCGTCAACAATTCAATGGATCCAAAAGATCCCACACAAGGAGATGTCACCAAGGGAGTTGCTCCCACTCAACAGGAAATTCAAACATCAGAAGCGCCCGACTACGATATCCAACGCAGTGCAGCGGCTTTGAAATTTAGCCTACCAGCCCAAAAGGGAGCGGCTCAGACAGAGCCTCACCAATCCGTTTACATCAAGGCAGAAGAGGAAGCCACGATAACCCCAGAGCTCGAAGCTTTTCTAGAGCCAGTAGCATTGTGTAATCTCGCTACTGTGAAGCTAGAACAAGTCGAAGGACACCAGGAAAAGAAATGGCAAACAACTGGCGAACCTACCGAAATCGCACTCCAGGTCTTTGCCCATCGTTTTGATTCTGGCAAAAGGAAACTTGAAAGCTCCGGATGGAAACAAATTGCCGAGTTTCCATTTGATAGCAGCATCAAGCGCATGTCGGTAGTCTATGAGTCTCCCAGGGATGAAAGCAGCATGGTGTTTACCAAGGGCGCTGTTGAACGGATCCTCGACTTCTGCTCTTCCCTCGGCACAGGCGAAAATAACGAGCCCATGACAGACGAACTCAAAGAGCACATTTTATTTCAAATGAACGAACTCGCATCTCAGGGACAACGAGTCCTCGCGGTTGCCTCCCGAAGATGGGATGGCGTTTTTCCAACTCAGAAAAAGAACAGCGATGAGTTCAGAACGGAGGTCGAGCAAAATCTGACTCTCGTTGGACTGGTGGGAATTTACGACCCCCCTCGAGATGAGACAAAAGCTGCCGTCGCAGAGTGCTCAAATGCTGGAATAAAAGTTCACATGTTAACCGGCGATCATCCTTCGACAGCTGAAGCAATTGCCAAAGAGATTGGGATCATTCCTCGAAATCTAGGTATTCTCCCAGCTGATGTGGCACAATCAATAGTCCAAAAAGCAACCGATTTCGACAAGCTTACGGATGACGAGATTGATGCAATGCCCGAGCTCCCTCTTGTTATTGCTCGCTGTGCTCCTGATACCAAAACACGCATGATTGAAGCACTTCGCCGAAGAGGACTCTTTATGGCCATGACTGGCGATGGTGTAAATGACGCACCAAGTCTGAGCTCTGCAGACGTCGGAATCGCTATGGGACTTGCTGGTTCTGATGTCGCTAAAGGGGCAGCAAAGATTGTGCTAACCGATGATAAATTCAACAGCATTGTCACAGCAATTCGAGAAGGCCGAAGAATGTTTGACAATATCCAAAAATTCGTTCTCCATCTTCTTACATCCAACGTTGGCGAAGTTATTCTTCTGATTGCTGGTCTCGGTTTCCAAGATGGAACAGGCTTCTCGGTATTCCCATTGAGTCCGCTTCAGATCTTGTGGATCAACATGGTAATTATGTCCCGCCCTGTGGTATGAACATTCGTTAATTTCTTTTCTAGATTACCAGTTCCTTCCCAGCATTTGGTCTTGGAAGGGAGAAAGCAAGTTCTGACATCATGCGTCGACCACCACAGAACATGAAATATGGCGTTTTCACGCCTCAGGTTATGGTGGACATGGTCGTATATGGCATTCTTATGGGAACAACAACCCTCATGACATTCGTCATTGTCGTATACGGTGCCAACTCAGGTGATCTCGGGTACGATTGCAATAAGAAGTATACTGATGCTTGCGGGCCCGTTTTCCGGGCGCGTGCAGCTGTCTTCGCTGAGCTCACTTGGCAAATTCTCATCAGCGCATTTGAGTTCAAAAACATGCGTCGTAGTATGTTCAGACTCGACCCCGCAACCGAGAGCAGTTTCCCATTTTTCAAAGATGTATGGGAGAACCAGTTCCTCTTCTGGTCTGTTATCATTGGCGCCCTTTCCGTCTTCCCAGCTGTATATATTCCGGGCCTCAATACTTCGGTATTCAAGCACATAGGTATTACTTGGGAATGGGGCGTGTCTATTAGTGGTGTTTTCGTATTCGTTCTTGGGATGGAAGCTTGGAAGGGAGTCAAGAGGAAGTTCCATCTCTTTAAGCAGGGCGAAGAGGATAGTGAGGAGCACGCTAGGAAGAAGCTCAGCTTGAGACAGGGTTTCTTTAGTATGGCAAAGGGCTCGAGGCCATCTTCGATTCGATCCTTGAGTAGGAGAGGAACCGAGAGAAGTGCAGCAAGTGTTTCGGAGTTTTCGATGAAGGAGAAAGCGACGGAGGCGGGAACTTTGCGACGATAGGGCGATCGCACTTGAAAATTTGCTGGATGTAACAAATTGCAAAGCACGTAGTCTGAATGATTGAAGGAAAGGGATATCATTGAGCTTTAGGAACTGTAATGGTAAATAATTATAAGCAGCAACCTCCTAGTGAGGTTTGGCATTGATCATTCGAGCCTTGGATGTGAGGCCTCCAATTCCTTCTTATTGTACCCCAGCTTCAAGTGAGAAATTGTTAGCTTGTCAAAATATCCCAAGTGCAGCCGAATGAAACCTTTTCAATCGGTAAAATTATTCGGAGTTGACAGACTGATTCTGCAAGTATCTATTGAATGCTACGATTTATAGTTAGAATACACCAGTTATCCAGACTCCGGTTCTTTTTACAACACTATTATTATTTTCACATCGAAGTGGGGTTTATGATTACTATGCCGTCGAACTATCAACATCCCCATTTTTCAGACAATCTCTAATTATTTCTTCGTAAACTTCTGATATTCGCTCATACTGACTGACTAGACTTTCACGAAATCATGGAATCGATTTTCCACCAATTGGCGGAGGAAGTTTGCTCGAGATAGTGCTATGATTGGTCATTTTTGAAGGCAAGTACAGTAAGCCGCAAGGATGATTTAAGCCGGCTTACTTTGCGTTACTCTTTTCCCCCCAGCTAGAATTTCTTTTCACATATTTTGCTTGAGGGCCTAGAAAGTATGAGCTCTCGCAAAATGACTTCATTGAGTCATATCTTGGATCAAACAGGAACTCTTTCAGATCACGGCCTTTTGTGTATACAATGCAAGAACACTTTCCAACCCAAGCATCCGGTCGAGATGGAAAACGAGGTTATCTTTCAAGTACTGTTCCACTCCTCGCCGGGAGAGCTGTTACAGCAGAAAGATAGGGATAACTCTTGTGAATTCTGTTCGTTTTTTGTTGCCTTTGTCCCCCACGCTTGGGCTGGAAATCTGCAACTTGAAAGAATACAGCAAGGAAGGCTCAAGAGACCTTTATTCTTTGTGATGCCTTCAAGAAAAGTCGCAAATCATGTTTTACATGAGATTCGGGTAGACTTTCGAGACGAGAATTTCTTCCAGCATCATCCTCCAAGCTTTGTCCTAGTGAATGTTGATGGTAGGCAGCAATAACGGAAATCCAAAAGGGCTTCTCTATTTGTTTCTAACAGCTTGACAGATCCTCGAACTAAATCGGCATGCCCAATCAGTCTTATGTCACGTAGTACTGCATCCGAATCTAGTTTCGAGAAGATAGCTTCTTGGGTAGACCGCTGCTCGACTTCACACGTGTCATGTCGTCAGCTCAGCCAGAGAACCACTGAAGACAAAATATGGTCACCTACGAGATTAATTCGAATCGACTCAGGGGGTGCCCAATCGGCTACTGTTTTAAGACTATTAGAGTGCAGAGAGAAGCCAGTACAGCGCCCTGTGCTATGGTAACCCTCAAATTAACTAATTAATCAATTAGACTATTATAACCGTAATACCATAGAATTAAGGGTTACTATTATAGTAGTCACAAATATAATAATCAATTTTATAATACGCCTTGTTTATGTCTGAGGAGGGTATAGAATAAGTAGGGTGGTAGGTATAGAATAAGGAATAGAATATAGGCTATCAATATTACAATAATAGCTAATTTATATAAAGAACTATACTCCCTAGCCCTCCCTACTTTCCTAGTACCCTAGTTTATCTACTTTTGTTTAATATAGACGCTACCGACCTAACTATATTACCTTCTAGGGCTAACTTTATACTACTCTTTCTACCTTCGGGGGTAGAGCTATCTTATATTAACTCCTTTCCTAACGTAATAAAGTATTAATTTAAGCGCTATATTAAGTCCTCTTCTAATCGCTCTATATTAACTAGTATAAGGCGCTCTAAGATTAGGGACTAGTTACTTAATCTAAGTGCTTATATTCTAATTTTACTTAGTAAAGCGGAGTACGCTTATTAGTATAACGTACGCTCTTTTACCTTGTAATATTTTAACCTTAAGAATAACTAGATTTATTATAAGAAGAAGGAAATAAAAGGTATATACTTAAACCGCTAGTACGCTACTTATATATAAGATAGTTTTAAATTAATCTCTAGAGTCTATCGGGTATTATATTATACTAGTGTGACGACACGTACGATATGTTGCCCGTGGGCGTCCAAGGTGTAGGTTATGGAATCGTAGAACTGTCTATTCGAAGATTCTAAGCTGAGGAGAAGAGGAGAGCTCGAGAGAGCTCGAGTTTAAGTACATGGTGTGGGTCGCTGAGCGACGCCACGTGATACAAGTGGCACGTGATGGTCAGGACCGTCACAACTAGTATAAGTATATTCTCTCTTTTACTTAAATAAGACACTAATCTTGATAAAGGTTAATAAAACCTATAAAAGAGTCTATAAGTTATACTATAGTATTACGTAAAGGGACGTAGAATAGGTAGTTTAAAAGTATTATATTTATAACTTAAATACACTTATAAAAGAGAAACTAATAATTATACTAATTATCTCTTATTATTATAATAAATGTATCTACTTAGATTTAATAGATTTTACGTTATAACCTAATAATAGCTATAACTAGGTCCTTTAAATTCAGGACTACTTCTCTTAGGTAGTTTAGTTATATCCTCTTAGAGATAAGAGTAGTAAAGAGGTAGCTAAAGTATTCTATAAGTACTTTAGTTATCCTAATTATTTTACTAATTATAAATGACTAATATTTCTTTATATAATACTTGTGAACGTATGGAGTGAACCACTGCTTGCTATAATGAATACTAAGTCAAACCGAACACTACTATAAAGAGCGAACAACTAAGTAAGGAGAGAAGAGAGTTCCAGAGGAACAAGAGCTTATATACATAATGCCAGCGGCACGCACGTGCCGTACTACACGTGATCTGCCCCCAGTTCCTCCAACTTCGTAACAACTATAACGTCTATTTACTAATAATAAAACTAAGTTTAAAGGTAATTTAGAGACCCTTTATAACTTACGTTCTCTACTAATTATAATTGTCTAAGGACAAGTATATTACCCTTAAACCTAAGGTTTAGTAAAAAAAGTAAATAGTATATTTAAGGAGAGATTATCGGCTTTTCGAAGAGAAAAAACTAATAATAATTTCTAAGAGTAGGTATCTTGTCAGGGTGGGGTATTGATTAGATTGTCCGTGTAATGGGTTGGTACCCAGGATAAAGCACGGCTATGGAGTAGCTGTGCACACGCACGTGCCTTCCCCTCTTTTTGTACCTTACCGCCATATCGTCAACGCTTAGAGTAAGAAGCTCTGACCAGGCATTAGAGACTTCACTGGTACGAAGAGTCTTCTCTTCTCTTCTCTTCTCTCTTTAGCTTATTCTCTTTGGAAATATATTACCTTTCACTTGTACTGTACACTTTGCATGTAACCCGTGACATTAGAATAAGCTCTTCCTACATCTTTACAAGACTCGGGAATACACGAAAACGAGTAAGCCAGTACTCTGAACTGAAGACCCACGACGACGAGTAAGCCAGTACTCTGAACTGAAGACCCACGACGACGAGTAAGCTAGTACTCTGAACTGAAGACCCACGACGACGAGTAAGCTAGTACTCTGAACTGAAGACCTACGACGACGATACTATATGTAAGAAAACGAAAAACCTCTAGTCACACGGAAGCATCGGATATCGCAACCACAAGAAAAAGCACTAAAAAGACAAAAACAATATACAATGGAGGGAGGAAACTTAGTACCGTTACTTCAAGAATAGAACCTAGCTATGTCAGCCCCCCTTTAGTTCGAAGCGTATGTTCAATCGCAGAACGTAACAATGGCTACGTTAGTAGTAAGAATCGACGCTCTAAGCAAGAGTACCCCACCTTTGCTACAAGGACCTCCTTAGTTTAGCTAAACTCCTAGGATAGGAAGTCTAATAGTACGTCCAAAGCCACGCCTACCAAACGTAGCGAAATTCTCAGGTATCGACCTAACACTTTACTCCTAGTTTAAAGGCTAGCTTAAAGCCAAACTCGACATAGACGGAGCTGCTATTAGAAGTAAGAAAGAGAGGGTCTAGTACGCATTTAGACGACTAGAAGGGGAAGCCGCTGCTAAGATTTGGCTATAGATAAAGATAGTAAAGGATAATAAGTCTCTGACTATCCTAGGACTAATTAAGTAGATAAGAACACTTTTTCAAGACCTAAGGAGTATGCAAAAAGCCCTAAGTAAACTTAATACCCTAGAGCAAGGTAAGAAGCCTATCTCGGAATTCCTTATAGAATTCGACTATCTACTTCTCGAAGCCGAAGGATATAGATAGGCGGATACGATTAAGAAATCTCTCCTTAATATAACTCTGTTAACTTTAATTATAAGAGGCCTTATTAGTACCCTAGAAGTAGAAACCTACATAGACTACTATGCTTAACTAAGGCTTGTCGGTAATTAACAAGAGGAACTCAAGGTTTGTACGACTAGCTAGAATTAGAAGCTATTCTAACAAAGAAGCCAAGCCCAGCAAATAGTAAGCGAGGACATAGTTATAACAGGGGTATATAGAGTTCGGACTAATAATAGGGAGGCTCCCTAGGGATCAGATAAGGAGATGGCCCGGAGAAGAGATCAAGGTCTCTACCTCCGTTGTAGTAGCGTAGATTACTTTTTAAGAGGCTACCGAGTATAACTATCTAATAGAAAATCTATAAATAGTAGAAAAATAGTAATATAAATCTTATTGATATCTCCCTTTATAAGTAATAGGAGGAAGGCTAAAGAGGAAGGAGATAACGACTCCGAAGAGTCGGGAAAAGAATAGCTTCTAGGAAAAGACGCTACTAGAAGTATATAGAGAAAGAGGTAGTTAAGGAGTAGAAAGAGTTTAAGAAGAATTTAATAGATAGTATTCCTTTTATTATATTAGCTTTACTTAATAAAAATTGTTTTACAAAGACTCTAGTTAATACTAGTTCTCTATTATATAGTCTTATCGACTCTTACTTTACTACTCGCTATAATCTCCCGTATATAAAAATCAGGCCTATTAGCCTTATAGCTTTTGACCAGGAAACAGGAAGAATAGTTATAGAAGTAGCGTACTTCCTACTAGACATTAATAGATACTAAGAAAGACGAATTTTTTGTTATATAGTACCTCGCTTAGTAGACTACGATATGATCCTAGGTATGCCTTAGATTGTAAAACAAGATGTACGAATTAACGGCCTAGAATCATAGCTTTGTATTATATCTACAAATACTTTAGTTCACAATCGGGCTCGTAACTATAAGGAACTAGCTCTAGACTATATCGAAATCTTAGTAGTAGCCTTTACAAGATGGACTAGAGGAAAGAGAAAACATTAGATAGAAGTGTTTATAGCTAGCATAGTAGATATCGAGAAAGCCCTAGTAAAGAAGAAGAAGACAGACCCTTGTATAATACTCCCAAAGCAATATCACGAGTTTTTAGACCTTTATAGCTAAGCGAAAGTAGATATACTACCTCTACTCCGGGGACCAGGTATAGACCACAAGATTGAGCTAGAATAGGTGAACGGCAAGGAACTATAAGTACTATAGGGTCCTCTTTATAATATGTCGAAGGACGAACTTTTAGTACTCCGACAGACTCTTACGAAGTTACTTAATAAATAGTTTATCCGAGTAAGCAACTCCCCGGCGTCGGCGCTAGTCTTGTTTATACGAAAACCTGGAGGTGGACTACGCTTCTGTATAGACTACCGTGGCCTAAACCAGATTACAAGGAAGGACCGCTACCCCCTCCTATTGATCTACGAGACGCTACGGAGTATAGGCTAAGCGAAGTGGTTTACAAAACTCGATGTTACAGCTGCGTTTCATAAGATTCGGGTTATGAAGGGAGACAAGTAGAAAACTGCCTTCCGAACAAGGTACGGCCTCTACGAGTAGATAGTTACTCCCTTTGGACTAGTAAATGCTCTAAGTACATTCTAGCGATATATTAACTAGGCGCTACGGGATTACCTCGACGAGTTCTGTTCCGCGTATATAGATGATATCCTAATCTATATAAATAGGGACCTCTACTAACACCGAGAATATGTACGAAAAGTCTTCCTACGACTACGGGAGGCGGGCTTATAGCTAGATATTAACAAATGCGAGTTCGAGGTGAAATTAACAAAGTACCTAGGTTTTATTATCGACATAGTTTATAGGGTACGAATAGACCTAGCGAAAGTTAGGGCCATCCTTGAGTAGTAAGCACCAAAGAGTGTAAAAGGAGTTAGGAGCTTCCTAGGCTTTGTAAATTTCTACTAACGTTTTATTAAGGACTACTTAGAGATCTTACTTCCTCTGACTAAACTTACCTATAAAGATTAAGCCTTCTCTTGGACAGAAGAAGCAGAAAAGGCCTTCTAAAAGCTAAAGCACTTGTTTACTCAAGCCCCTACACTTGTCTAGTTTGACTCAGAGAGAGAGATAGTCATTAAGTACGATTCGTCTAGGTGGGTAATAGGGGGTACGCTTCTATAGTTTAACGAAGAGGGAGTTTTACGCCCCTGTGTATTCTTCTTAAAGAAGAACGTACCTGCTGAGTATAACTACGAAATCTACGACAAGGAAATGCTAGTAATTGTTAGATGTCTAGAAGAATAGGACGTAGACCTACGCTCTATAAAGCACTTTTAAATTCGAACCGACCATAAGAACCTAGAGTACTTTATAACAGTACAACAACTTACGGAACGCTAGATACAATAGTCACTACTTCTATCACGCTATAACTTCTTAATTAGCTATATTCTAGGAAAGGAGAATAAACGAGCAGACGCTCTATTAAGAAGGGAACAAGATATGCCGGCCGATAGTAGCGATAATAGGTTATAGTATCGCAAGGTATAACTACTAAAACCCGAAGCTATTAAGGGACTTGTAGTAGGCTATATAAGAGCATCCCCGGTTACACTTCGATTATTACCAAGGGGAATAATACTACCTATACTAGAAGACCTAGAAACGCTAATTGTACTCGAACAGCCTATAGTAGATAATAATAATACTCCCTAGCCCTCCGAACTAGAACTACTTTGGGCGGAAGCTAAGGAAGGAGACGAAGGATATAAGAAAGCGCTACAAGCTATACAAGAAGGGAGAAGACTGTTCCTAATTAAGCTAAAGCTCCGAGTCTCTATTACTGAATACGAAGTATCAGCGACAAAGAAGCTCCTCTTTAGAAACCGGCGCTAGGTACCAGACTCTAGAGAGCTACGTACTAAGATAATCTAGTAAGTCTACGACTTAATTATGTGTGGGCACCTAGGAAGAGAAGGGACAGCAGCTATTCTATTACAAGGCTATTTCTGGCTAGGACTATCGCAAGATATTAGAAGATTTGTCCGAAATTGCGATAAGTATAGAGTAAACAAAGCTTAGAGGGACCGGAGGCAGGGATTTCTAAAGCCCTTACCTATTCCTGATCAGGTCTAGCAAGAGCTCTCTATTGATTTTATTGTCGAACTTCTAGAGAGTAGAGGCTATACAAATATTGTCGTTGTTACGGATAGGTTAAGCAAAGATATAGTCTTTGATAGACTACCAGATATTAAAGTAGAGACAGTAGCAAAGTAGTTTATACGGAACGTTTATAGCTAGTATAGGGTACTAAGAGCGGTTGTATCGGACAGAGGCATACAATTTGTAGGGGCCTTATAGATAAGAGTTTACTAACTTCTAGGAATTCAAAGGAGGCTATCGATAGTAGGCTACCCTAAGATAGATAGCTCTACTAAGCGAATAAATCAAACTGAAACCTACCTACGGATGTTCGTTTCCTACGCCTAGGATAATTAGTACAATATACTACCCTCTGCTCAACTAGGGGTAAAAGGGCGGAACGTAGCTTTAACAGGAGTAAGCCCGTTTTTCTTATCCCACGGGTATAATTTAGATCCTTTGGATTTAAAAGCAGACCTAGGACCTCTCTAAGCTAGGAACTCCCTAATCTAAGCAGCGGATACAATAGTCCGGAAGCTAAAGGAAGCAAGAGAATAGGCCTAGGCATTAATAGTAGCAGCTTAGCAAACTTAATAAGAGGTAGTAAATCGAAAAAGGTAATAGTCTCTAGAGTTTAAAGTAGGGGACAAGGTCTGGCTAAACTTAGCTAATATACGTACAGATCGACCGGCAAAGAAACTTAATGCTAAGTACGCTAAGTTTATAGTTATTAAGATTATAGGCTCCTATAGCTATAGACTTGATATACCCCCTAGAGTTTATAATATGTTCTACAGCCAACTTCTCCGAGTAGCCTCAGACGACCCACTTCTAGGACAAGTTTAAGACGACTTGTAACCAGGACTAGTAATCGTTGGTAATAAAGAAGAATAGGAGGTAGAGATGATTCTAGACGAGAAATCAAGTAATAGGAAGAGAAAACAATATCTTGTTAAATAGAAAGACTATACTAGGCCTACATAGGAGCCGGCTTCAGCGCTATAAGAGACTACTGCACTAGACCGATAGGAAGAGGCGCTAACGCGACACGATAGAGGACCTCGTAGAAGAGGGAGGCGTATACGAAAGTAGGAAGGGGGGTATTGTAATAGGTTAGTACCTAGGATAAAGCACGGCTATGGAGTAGCTGTGCACACGTACGTGCCTTCCCCTCTTTTTGTACCTTACCGCCATATCGTCAACGCTTAGAGTAAGAAGCTCTAACCAGGCATCAGAGACTTTACTGGTACGAAGAGTCTTCTCTTCTCTTCTCTTCTCTCTTTAGCTTATTCTCTTTGGAAATACATTACCTTTCACTTGCACTGTACACTTTGCATGTGACCCGTGACAGTCCGCAAGGAGAGAAGGAGAGAACTCCTCGCGGTGGAACTAACTAAATAGCTACGGAATACCGAATACCCCTATTCACTCAAGCGAATCCATTCACTATAAAACTCGAAATCAAACCTTCACATATCTCTTCTCCCTTTACTATAAGAAGTTATTAATATTACGCCTAATTCTATACTCCCTAAGTATATTATACTATTCGAGGTATAGTTTAGTAAGAAACCTTATTTTCTCCTACTAAATATTACGCCTAGGTTAGTATAAAGCCCTTCCTTATTATATAGTCCTAGCTAATTATACTAGGAATAACAAAGATAAACTAGATACTAATAACTTAGAAGAGACTTACTATATAATTCTTAGCTAAATCGAGAAGCGAGTTTATATATAAAACGTAAGATATAGAGAGAGATGCCACGAATCACGTGTTCACGTGATGCTTGTCATAATAAGAGGCGCAACCCTCGACAGGCACATGCAGGTTTCTTATAGCAAATAGGGATCGCTTAGGGTAGCTAAGCGATCCAAGGATTTCCATTGGTTACTGTCACGTGACCAACGGTCGCTAGACGGGGCGACTAGTCTAGTAGTCTAGCAGCGACTGCAAGACCGGGCTAGCAGGCTAGCACATGAGTATGAAGGTTCTATATAAGACTAGCACGTCTGCTATTAGATAGGAGCTTCGTGCTCAACTTAGTTATTAATCTTATTATATTTGTTTGATATCTTTAATACAAGTAACGAGTTCACTTCCAAGTGAATAACCCGATAGTCTTCCTCTTATCATAGCATACCAACCAGCGAACACCCAGCCAAGTTTAGTTAGCCAGTTTGAGTATTCGTTACAAGAGAATACGCTAAGAGAAGCTATCTACGTATCTAATATCTTTATAGTTAGGGAAGTTATTACCTTACTTATACTTACGTAATTACGCCTAGCTACGGAGCTTTATAGGACTTTTATACGTACTATTTAGTATACTCGTAGGAGGTATTAACTTAATAGTAAATAAAGTGTTTTAGGGGGTAGATTCTAGTATCGAGAGCTTAATAGTATTAATAAGGATTATCCTACTATTCCTACTCTTATAATAGTATAAGTGTTAAAAGTACTAAATATCTCCCTTACTGAAGCTATACAATTTATAAACAACAGGGGGCTAGTTACTGCTATATAAAGGCGGGGACGTAAGCGAGGGAGAAGAGTAGGTAATGTAGAAGTGTAATGGGTTGGTACCCAGGATAAAGCACGGCTATGGAGTAGCTGTGCACACGCACGTGCCTTCCCCTCTTTTTGTACCTTACCGCCATATCGTCAACGCTTAGAGCAAGAAGCTCTGACCAGGCATCAGAGACTTCACTGGTAGGAAGAGTCTTCTCTTCTCTTCTCTTCTCTTCTCTTCTCTCTTCAGCTTATTCTCTTTGGAAATACATTACCTTTCACTTGCACTGTACACTTTGCATGTGACCCGTGACAAGAAGGTAGAGAGGAGGGGGGTAGGGAGGAGGGGGGTATACCGGGGCAGGAGAGGGAGTAGATAAGGCTCTTTTTGTAACTAATAATAAGCAAGTAATAGTTAAAGAGACAAGGGTGCTACTATAACAAAAGAGATAAAAAAGAGGCCTAAAAGCGGCTTAAAACCCTACTTAAAAGAGTACAAAAATACTAAAAAAAGGACGTAGTAGTATAAGAGTTAGTGCCGGTCGTAAACCAAAGGCAAAACAATCGTATTTAGGAATAGCTTTACTTTTTATTTAGGTTTAGAGGACTTGTAAGAAGTTATTGTTTTATACTTTTAATTACTAGGTTACTTTATTTACTTTCTAGGCGAGAGGTGTGTTTTAATTAAAAATCGACTTTTTATATTAATTAAAGTAACAAATATTTTAGTAGTAAAAAATTAATTAATTAGTAGGAGAATTCTATTATACGGTCTAATTAACGAATTACCCATGGTATTAATCAATTAGTCGAATTTACGGTTACCATAGCACAGCCCGTATCAGTATACAACGCTAAGTTATTGCTGGGGCACGCAATCTTTCATTAAACTACAAAAGAATAACCTGTCGGATTTCAAAGCGGGAATTGATCTATCCCTCCCAAAAACTTTCACAGATGTCACTATTGCTGCTAGAAAGCTGGGAATTAGTTACCTCTGGATTGATGCATTATGTATCATTCAAGACAGCCCCGAGGATTGGGCGCAAGAAGCAGTCATGATGGCGAAGGTCTATTCGTACTCCACTCTTACTCTTGCTGCCGCAGCTTCTAAATCTAGTGACGGCGGACTTTTCTATGAACGCGACCCTCTCCTATGTAACGGAATGAAGCTTTCAGTTAATTGGGATAACGACCTGCTTACTGCTTCGAATAGAACTGTGCAAGGGGAGTACTATTGTATTCGCTGAGACCCCTGTATCACTTCTGTTTGTAGATCTCCATTGAAACAGAGAGCTTGGGTCTTCCAAGAAAGTCTTTTGAGTCCACGAACAGTCTATTTTGCTTCTGATCAACTATACTGGGAATGTGGTGAGCTTTGTGCATCTGAGGTATATCCTACAGGTGGGCCTTGGGATTTGGAGTTCCGCGAGCGAATATTCGACACAGCTGAGAGAATTCCAGTAGATTTACAGCCCAGCATTGACGGAAGGTTCAAAAACATCTACTTTGCCGCTTTGTTGGAAGCCATCGACGGAACTGGCACGCAAATTACCGAGACAATTCCTTATATCTGGGCTAATATCGTATCGCAATATAGTTCGGGGGAGTTGACTAAAGAAGACGACAAGTTAATAGCCATTTCAGGGGTAGCAAAGAGACTTGCTACCATCTTGAAAGACGATAAATATATCGCCGGGTTCTGGGAATCAAATCTTGCTCCGTCTCTGCTATGGACTAGCACAATTGACTGTCATGGACGGACAAAAAAATATCGGGCACCGAGTTGGTCATGGGCCTCTGTCTCGGGTCGTGTAGAGATGAATTTCATGTTTCGCTCTCACGAACCGCCAAATATTACAATCAAAATACTCAGTGTAGACGTGGATTGACCAACATACAGGACTCTACAGGGTTACTCACTAGTGGCGTTCACAGGGTGAAAAGGGGCTTATGTAAAATCTACCATTCAGTCGATTGGGAGGAAGACATACAGGGTCCCTTCTCACGGAATTTTTACAATCGCGGCCGGTTGGGTAAGAGCGTTGACTACCAATGGTTGCCTTACAGAAAAGGTACTTGCTCGCTTTTTAAGGCGAGAGGACTTGCGACTTGTTTTCCTTCGAAATTCAAATTTGACGAAGAGACACAGAAGCACCAGGAAATTTATTGTCTTGAAGTTGCGACCGGCAGAGTAGCACAACCATTGGGGCATGTAGGCTTTGTTGCCGGATTAATGTTAGCACCAACCGCTGTCAAAGGTCAATTTTCGAGGATTGGATATTTTGAATTGGTCCCTGAAATGATGCGCCGATCTTGGAGAGCGAGTGTAGGTATGTGTTGGAGACACATAGCTGGGGACAGAAAGGTGCTGGAGAGTGAGCTGTTCAAAAGTGAAGATATTGACCCCAAGTACTACGAGGTCCGCGATGGTGATCAGTATACTATCTCGATAGTATGAAGATCGACTACTACTGTTTCACGAGTATAACTTCGGGTCTTCTGTCATCATTCCAAATGTAAATGAGATGGAGGTTCTACTATGATCTGGCTGAATGAATTCCAGAGAGTGATGTTTTGAGGACAAATGATATAGGGAGGATCTCTTCAGATTAAATAGCTGGAATGAAGGCTCATGTCGTTCGATAACTTTCCTCTGGCTACCTGCTTACCGATTGAGCCAACATCCATGTCATCTTCTTCTTTAGAAGCACTTAACTTATTTGCTTTTATGAGAAGGGTCGGCGACGTCCAGTGCTTGGTACCTAGGCCAGGTACCTGTAGGATTTTACAGGAATCTTCGATTCTGAGATGGTGGAGGACAGGTCTTATGTGGAGAGGATTCTTCTAGAGAGCTATGTCGTAGAGTGTAGAAGTTAAACATAGAACCTTCATTTCATAATTTGAATGCAGCCCTCGGGGAGAGACATATAATTTCTATCCTGGCCCTCGTTTTCTTGTACTTAAACTAGACTTTTGCTACGTTGTGCTTTCCGAACGTGATAACATATTGGGTCTGAGGATCTTTGGAAAGTATCGGACCTAGATTACTATTTAATGCTTCTAGTCTGCGCTCTCCAATCACGTAGGGATCCAATTAATCAGTTCCAGAGGTCCATAGATTTCACCCATGGAACTTTTATAGAAGTCTAAAAGAGAATAAAATATTATAATCAGCGTTAGATAGGACTACTAAATTAGTATTTAACTACTACTCGACTAGATTAGAATTGAGCCGAATAAGTTGTGAATGTAAGTTGAGCAGTTACCTAGGCTAACTACTTGAGTATTAACTAATAGTTAATAACGTCCGTTATGTAGAGGGCTAGTTAGCTGTACTAGATACAGGTCTATAGTAATATATGGAGTTATTATTCGATTGAATTTAGACTCTTGTTTCGTGAGCCTTTCATTTCTAAACAGTGTATATCAAAGTCTTGTCTACAGCTGATTACCTAGCCGTGACAAATGTTTCATAAAGTCTCTACATTTTAGACTAGGCTACTTTAGTAGTAATGTAGAAGCTAGCCAGTAATATATAACCAATTCATAGAATTTAATAATACGTAAAATAGTAAAGAGGACTTCGGTTCGATACAGGTAAGTTATATACTGGAAATTTCTAATATAATAGGAAAATAATCCTCTAGCTCTAGGATAACTTGATAACAGATATAGATAGAATACGGCAAATAGTGAAAAACACTTGTTACTTTTCGAATACTAGATAACTAATCTTACTACTATAACAATTTTGAATAATATAAATAGAGAGAAATCTTTTAGTAAAAGCTAGATTAATATAGTATTCAAAAGTTTTTACAACGAACCTATTAAGTCGAAGAACCTTACTAAGCTAAATATATATAAAATGTTTCGAGAATAGCTAGTTATATAGATTTCTAGTTATTAAATTATGAACTATATTATTCGAGAATTGTTAAGGAATTATATTAAGTAAAGTTAGATCAATTACAGCAAGGTTATTATATTTCCTACCCTTCTCTCGTAAACTTTAGGTTAACTTCATTGTTCGAGTTAAGATAATGTTTTTCTGGTAAGGTAATGTGAGATTTGACTTAAGCGAGAGATGGGGAGGACTCAGAGCTTCCACTACTAGAAACCCAACGAAACCAAGAAGAAATCATCAAACACGAGAAAAGAATTGTCATTTTTCCACCAAAGCGCATAAAAACCCTCTAATAAGAGTATCGTGGGCCTGCAACCCAGTGCCAGCAACATAAACTCAGGTCCATCGTAATTTTACCCCTATCCTTCACAAACAAACCAAAAAAGGCACACAAAAACACCACTACCTCCACCTCAAACCCCATTCAATACTTGCCACGCGTACAACTCCTCCCAAGGCTCCTCGCCTGCTCAACATCCTCCCATTCATCCCGATCCTCCACAGTAAAAATCAGTTCCGTATGAACCGCAATCACCCCAACGTCCACCGTCCCATCAAGATGTCTCGGATAATAGTACGCCGCGTCCTCATCCGTCAACTCACACAGAGACTTCTTCTCGTCCTTCAATTGCCTATCCCGAGACGTGACAACGGCCTCATAACGACTGCTTCCGGTACTATAGAAACATCGACTTCGATTGGCAGAACGAGTTATGGAACGGGTCTCGGAACGTTCCATTGACCGGCCGATGGAGCGGTATGAACCGTTTGATCGCATGGAGCGACGGCGGGGGTTGTTGTCTAGTTCGATACGGGTGGTGTAGGCGGAGTTGCGACGGGTTCGTGTGGTGCGAGCAGATTTCAAGGGGACGGCGGCGAAGTATTTGAAAAGGGGGCGGAGGGTGGGGATTGAGGCGGCGATCATGGCGAGGTGGCATTCCACCATTACCCAGATAACTAAATCTACGCCTGTCCAGCTGAATAGCGGATAATTGTTAGCTTGCTGGTGGAATAATGACGAGAAGAGAAAAGATTGAGAAGTTAGGAGTATGAACCTTCCATCAGGGGCATTGGAATGCTTGCGAACGGCCTCGTAGTCATCGCCTGGCTCGTAAGCTTCGAGAAACTTCAACCGGACAGCAGAGCATACAGAGGCACTTTCGTTGTGATTAGCCGAGGAATCACTAAAGAGGGAGGAATGACTTACAGAATGCCTAGAATGATAACAACTACGAGTGCTACCTTGTGCTTTTTCGACATTTGGAGCTTGAAAAGAAGCGTGATGGGAAGAAAAGCAAAAGCGAAATCAGTGATAACATTACAGACTTGGGTATAAAAGTTAGTCTGAAAGTGTTGATTGAATTACGGGTAGAATGCTTACCTGCTTGCATGTAGGCGAATACTGCCGAAGCATGTTTCGCGTAACAAGATCCAGTAACAATTCCATTTTTGATATAGACGATAGGAGTACATTGCGAAAGTAAAGCGCCTGTTCCAATTCAATCAGTATTTGCAAGACACTTTGATGTATTCCTTGTCGAGATCTCAAGAGATAAACATACCTATGACAATGAATGTATACGCAAAGATAAAGGTCATTACAAAGTAGATGAACACTTTATAGCTTTGCCAATTTGTCATGCGAGTCCATCGTAGCAAGAACATTCCGACACTCAATTTGACCAACATAATTGCAAAGATCCAGACGAACTGACTCGCAAGACCAAGTTCCAAGCCGAGCTTGAGACCCTTTTGTCCGCCATGCTTCGCGTAGATGTAGTACGTGTGATGACCGAATCCCATCATGTTTTCCGCAATTTGTAGACCCATACCACAGAGAGCGAGAAACTGGGTAATGTCAATTCCTAACTCAATCACCCGGACGGTTGAAATAACTTACCATCGCACCGATGATAAAGTAATCATCCCACCAAGAGGTTCGGAGCACCTTGAAACGAACATAGCATCTCATACATATGATGACGAGAGCGAGGAGACCTGTAGACAAGACGGGACCAAATATTCTGGCATCTTGATTCTCGTCAGGCAAGTCGAAGCCAGGGAGAGCTTGGGGTCCATGAACAGGTGCTGTCTGAGTGACCTGGGGTGCTGCGTTAACTGGAGTGGGATCCATGATCCTTCCCAGCTGCGTTTCAACCGCAATAGTATATGGTTCGTTGATGTTATAGTTCTCTTTACGAGATGGTGTTCTTGTTGTGTTCTCAGGAGCTAATTTACGACTGTTGACTGTTATGGGAATAAATGTAAAGCCGCTGGGATAAGGAAGTGAATAAATTGAATCAAACGTGGCAGTATTGAGATGGCTCATATGGTTGGCTTCAGTGCTCTTCGGCATCTCATTTCCGATATCCATTGAACTAGTTGGGAGGCTGGTTTCATGGCAAGTGAGGATCGGCTCAACTTTCCTTAGCGAGAAGAAAGGTGGTCTGCTTTTTGAGGGGTTTATGTCCCAATTGGGTAAGGGTAAATTTCACTACTGATATGGAGGGCCAACTTTCAATGTGAATAATTGTTGTTGACTCCAGTAGGTTATCTAAAGACCTTTCTTGGGGAGAATTTGCAGATACTTGTTGTTGAGAAGTCTATTTGCACACACAAGCTTGCTTTATCTGTAGAGAATATAGAAGATAATTCGCAGAGATTCACTTGGTCTGCGGGGGGATATCGACTCGTTCCCATAGACACTTGATGGTCTCCACTTATCTGCAAAGTCTTCCCCACCCTCAGAGAACAAAAGGACACCAGAGGAAAGGATTCACTGCTAAGATTACTGTCTTGAGAACTCTCATTGTGGCCCGCTTCTTACCAATCTGGTGTGAAACCACTCCATTGATAAAGATATAGCAATTGCATGAGTTCTATAACGTGACGAGTTACTAAACAAGAACCAAAGCCTTCAATTCCAGAACATTGTAGTCCACAAACCCAGTATGCAAGCAGTAGAACTTTCTTGATGGAAGACAATTCCTGTGCATTCTTGTACAGATGGGTAAGAAAATTGCTATTGCACACACTTCACTGGAAATACTGGAAGTAGCGCCTTAATCAACGTTTCTGTGTTGACAAGAGCTTTCCTTACGCAGCGTCTTTGCCATTTCAACTAGTGTATAGTCGCTATCTTCAATCTGATCTAGTAAAAGGTTTCATGTAACTGCTTCAATTCAATAAACTAGGAATGCGAAGGATGGTGAATGGTTGTCTGCTGGGCACTACACAGAGCCAATATAGAATCTCAATAATATATCTAGGATACTTCCTAAAAGACATATCTATAAGGCAAATATGGGGTCGTGTTTGCAAGTTAGAGCCCATGTACTTTGAAACAAATCGTAAAAGTCTGTTTGTTTTGTCGATATATACATTCGTCATTTATACATCCAATGAATTGGTTGTTGATGTTTTATTCCTTCTATTCTTTTCTCTTCTTTTTATTTCTATCTTTAGCACCATCTTGTTGTAGTCTTTGGATTTGACAATCAAAAGTGCATAACAACTAGTGGTATTCGTTCGCTTAGCTATCCATCTAGAACAGCGATTTTAACAGCTTCTTGGAGGTGGAAACGCGTGACATGAATATAAACTCGAACATTTTTCGGTAAGAGAGTCCTTGGTGGATTGAATGAAGCGATGAAAGAAGAGAGTGAAAGTCAAGGCATACAAGACAGTGGATCAAGTCGCGGAATGATGTCGTCCGTATGTCACGTGATCGAGGGGTAAAATCCCAATCCTTAGCGCGGTTTCTAGCGAATGCCCCACGCTTCTTGACGCTCCAAAAAAAGGCATCGAAATTTCCTACGAGGACAACCAACACCAATATTGACTTCAATTGCACCCAATCCACCCACGACCATCGACTCCACCTGTCCCCTGAATCAGGTTCGTCTCGTCACCACCAAAATAATTCTGACGCCACCGCGCTTCTCGGGTTCGACGATAGAAATACGATCGGGAGATAAATTCCAACGGATTACCCCGCGCGCCACGCGCCAAACAAGCTCGGGATGGACCAGGATGAGGCCCCTCGCGGAATTATCGCCTGGTATGATAGTACCAAACCCATGTTCATTGACCTGGTGGGCGACTATGCTGGGAAGGAATTGTTTCTGGTCGAGGGCGATTCATTACTGAGAGAATGCTTCGAAGATGATCGTGTCGACTTCGACGGTGAGTTGAGCCTTGATGCCGTTTTGTTTGCTGTCGCTCTTTACTCGCGTCCTTGGCTATTGTACCTACGTATGCGTGACAAGATGTCAACTTTACGCAGGCGCCAGCACTTACTCCACCTCCCACGTCAAGCGAGACTTTCCACCATTTTCAACGTTATGCCATCACGAACTCAACTCTTACTGACAAAACATAGGCGGATTTCAACTCTTACATATTGTCTACGTTGTTGAGCGTTTTCTGGAGAATTTGGTAAAGCGACATTGTAATTTTCATATTGCATTTTTTGAAGGTGAGAACCACCCCTTGCACCATCGTATTGCATTCGATGAAGAATATGCATGGCAAAAGTCCCTGATTGCCGATTCTCTTCGCTCTGCGAACGATACTGTAGACCCCAAGACATTCCTGGATATTATATCTGTCACCCACGCCATCTGCTAACATTGATTTCAGAAAATGCGCAACTATGCATCCCCCCAGGCCTACCACCAAACCATCGTGCCAAATACCTTCTGGCAAGATCGGTAATCAAGAGACATTTGACACTTAGTCTTCCCGCCTCTCGTCCGGAGATACAGGTCAACACGTTTCCTTCTTTGGAAAGCGAAGAGTTTAAAGAGTATCTTTATGTAACACCAATACATTTTGTAATGATGCATGATGGATCTTCACGGTCACGAACACCACCAGAATCAACGAATGGCGACGCGAGAATCACAAAGGCACTACTCCGAGGTATCATTTGGTGGTGGAATACACACCGATTAAACGTCTCTCTAATTAACTGTATTGAATTTCGGGATTCCAAGGTCTTCACTATGATCGTCGAAAGTTTTACCCCATCTAGTCAACAACTACTCGAGGGCAGCAACTTCACAGAAGACATCGAAGAAATGAGAGACTCATTGGAGCAACTGCGGATTACAGGCGAAGTAGAACAAGAGGTAGACGCAACAGACCTCGAGGAGTTATCTGAGTGTCCCCCAGGAATCACCTCTTCGGGAAGCTTCTATCTGGCGGCATATGGCGTATCTGAGTTACTTCAGAATGAGGACTGCGATGTTTTCTTGGCCTCTGCTTTCATCTTTCACACAGTAACACTGAAGCATGTTACTCTCGCGGATCGACGTCTCCCACTAGTTCGTTTCGACAAGCCATTTGAGCAAAAACTTGAAACTTTCCTGGCAAAATTGTCCATGATCTTCCACAAGACCATGGAGCACGAGAGTTGGGCGCCTTTCATGGCACAGCGTAGGGCAGAAAATGATACGATCGACCTCGTCGATGGCCGCGTGCTCCGTGCGTTGATACAGGCAATGTGTAATAACAAGTCTTTAGAAGATTCTCTATCAACAGACGCAAGCAAGGACTGGAAGATTCTGTGTCGAATTGTCATGCATCTGGCGGAGGAAGAGTTGTCGCTGAAGGGCAGTACTGGACCGAAGTCTTCAAAAGCAGAATCACAGACGGAAAGCTCATCCGAAGATATCTCTGTTCTTCCCTTTTCGCACCCAGTATTCGACAAGCATTTGGAGTGCGTACACGTAGATGCTGACACATCTGTTCAAGCTCGACTGGGTTCAATGCAGCTTTATCGAGAGACAACACACTGGCATAACTTCAATAAGCCTCTGAACCCCAAAGTTCCACTACAAGTCAAAGTCTCTAAATGGCGGTAAGTAATGGCTGAATTCTTTCGTAAATGTCCTACTGATGGAATTCGCAGAAATCCATTGCGGATGAACCAATTTTATATGAATGAAATGACTTCGTACGCTGCTTCTTTGACCGGGGCAACGGGCAAAGCATTAGATGCCGAAACAATCACAGTTGGACCAAAGCAGTTGGTCAAACTTGTTGAGGAAAAGCCGGCAAAGAGTGCAGCGGCATTAAAGAAGGAAGAGCAATTGAGTAATCAACCACAGAAGGGCAATAAAAAGGGAACAAAAAAAGCTGGTGCTGGGCTTTCTAAGAAAGAACAAATGATCGCAGACAACAAGGAGCGAAAAGGCGGATCAGAGGCCGATAAGGCGTTCAGTGTTTGGGCCCAAAAGAAAAAAGATTTCGACACCATGTCAAACGACCAAGATAGATATCTACGGACAGATGAGTATCTTAACACGTTGGATTCGGGGAAAAAGATGCATCTGGAAGGGGAGATTAATCTTTACGTCCTGCAGTCACTGTTAGCTTGGTGGACAGAGGTGGCCAAATCATCCGGTAAGCAACAAGGGTATCATATTGTAGCTCTCATATGGACACGGATCCGCACGCTATGCAACATCAAATCCCCAATTAGCAAGGAAATTGAGCCTCATATCACCAAGATATGCAAAATCCTGGAGATTGGCGACGCAAAAACAAACTTCCTATCTACGCCCACGGATCGCAAAATCTCGTTCAACTTCAAGTATCCAGCCTCCACACAGGGTCTTGCCATTGACATGTCTCAATCGGAATTCCAATTGAATCACTGTGGTCCTTACATGGATCGAATGTTGGACGCTAAGCCAGACCCGCGAGTATCGAGCTTCGTTCCTGACGGATGGCAAAGAGACGTTCTAGACCAGCTCGATGCAAATAAAAGTGTGTTTGTGGTCGCGCCAACTTCCGCGGGAAAGACGTTTATATCTTTCTATGCCATGGAACAAGTGCTTCGTGCAGATAATGATGGAGTACTGGTATATGTTGCTCCCACAAAGGCGCTGGTCAATCAAATTGCAGCAGAGGTCCAAGGTAGGCTCCTTCTGATTATCTTTGCCACTCAAGCTATGCTAATTTGTCAGGCCGTTTTTCCAAGAAGTTTCCACTCCCTGGAAAGGGTGTTTGGGCAATCCATACTAGAGACTATCGCGTAAATAATCCTACTGGTTGCCAAATCTTGGTTACTGTTCCACACATTTTACAGATCATGCTTCTGTCGCCCTCCAATGCGAAATCTTGGGCTCCCAGGGTTCGACGAATTATCTTTGATGAAATCCATTCTATCGGACAAGCGGAGGATGGTGTGGTATGGGAACAGCTCTTACTTCTAGCACCGTGCCCTATCGTTGCTCTTTCTGCGACTGTTGGAAATCCCGGTCAATTCAACGAGTGGCTCATCGAAACACAAAAGGCGACTGGGACCGAGCTCAAAATGATACAGCATTCCACAAGATACTCAGATCTCCGGAAATACCTTTATAAGCCTCCTAAGTCATTCAAGTTTACCGGACTTGGACGATCTCACGGGCTTGGCTTGGGCCTTGATGGACTGACCGGGTTTGAAAAGTTCCACCCAGCCGCAAGTTTAGTCGACAAATCCCGAGGGATTCCGGATGACCTGGCGTTAGAGCCTCGAGATTGTCTTTCACTCTGGAAGGCTATGTGTAAGTGCCAAACCGACGCGTACAAGGTACCCACCTCATTGGACCCCGCAAAAGCTCTCCCAGCCTGCATTAAGAAGAAAGATATTTTTGCATGGGAAAAGGCTCTGAAGAAGCTGCTCCTGCAATGGATGAGTGACACAAAATCGCCTTTCGATCGTGTTATTGCAGAATTAAGTCCTGCTCCTCAAAAGAAAGACGAAGGTCTCGACACCCCATCTGATACCTCATCCCTCACTGCGGAGGACGACATCGATCCAGATTCCTTGGAAGCCACCACGCTACCTCTTCTATACCAACTGAACAGTAGACGTGCACTACCGGCAATTATTTTCAACTACGACCGCTCGCAATGCGAGGAAATTGCATCTTCTATTCTGAAGCAACTTGAAGACGCTGAAACAAAATGGAAAGAGGGGGCACAGTGGAGAAAGTTGATAGATGGTTACGAGAAGTGGAAAGAGTTAAAAGACAAGAAATCCCGAAAACCCGCAAAGCCAGCGAAGAAGAGTAAAGACGCTGATGATGAAGGGGGGTCTAAGATGGACAGAATGAGAGACGAGGCCACTGGCGATGGCAGTTCAATTTATGACCTTTTTGACCCCGACGCACCGCAGGCAGACTTCAGTTTCGCCAACCCGAAGCGTCTTCAAAAGGCGGAGCTTGATGGTTTCATCAAAGCACTTCGATGGAAAGATATTAAAGAAGAATTAATCGAGCTGCTAAAAAGAGGTGTCGGAGTACATCATGCGGGTATGAACCGAAAGTACCGGCAATGCGTGGAAATGCTGTTTCGAAAGGGATTTTTGCGAGTGGTTATTGCTACTGGCACTTTGGCCTTGGGTATTAACATGCCTTGTGCTACCGTCATTTTCAGTGGAGATTCTGTATTCTTGACAGCGCTCAATTTCAGACAAGCAGCAGGTCGTTCAGGTCGTCGTGGTTTTGATTTACTCGGAAATGTCGTCTTTCAAAATATCACCCAGCAGAGAGCAAGCCGACTCCTAAGTTCCCGATTACCAGAGTTAACTGGCCATTTCCCTATCACGACAACACTTGTTCTGCGTCTTTTCACACTCTTGAACGGAGCAAGTGGCTCCAAATATGCAGAGAGAGCTGTCAATTCACTATTGTCACAGCCTCGATTATATCTGGGTGGGCAAAGTTTCAAAGAACAAGTGCTTCATCATCTCAGATTTTCCATCGAGTATCTTAGACGAAATCAGCTCTTAGGCCCTAGTGGTGAGCCTGTAAACTTTACCAGTTGTGTCTCACACTTGTATTTCACCGAAAACTCCAGTTTTGCATTCCATGGTAAGTTTTCCTTGCTATACCCAAGTTGCATATACTCACATATTTTACAGCATTACTTAGAGGTGGTTACTTCCACAAGCTTTGCGCTGATATTGACACCAAAACTGAGAACGTCCTCCAAACGATGTTATTGGTACTCAGTCATCTATTCGGCCGCCGAGTTTGCAGACAGATTGATGATCCTGAGATTGCAGAAACAATTCATCGTTCCCCTTCCAAAGTATACCTCGATCCACTCCCCAAGGAAGCTATCAAGATCTTAAGAAAGCATAACAAAGATACCCTTGATATCTTCAGCACATATGTCAAGACCTTCGCTGCACAACATGTCAAGGCGCCTGAGGACTCACTTCCTTTGACGCGCACACCAGTCGGTAAATCATCGCTTTTAGTGAACGGTAATGGTACAAGCAAAGATACATCTTCCAGTCTCTTACCAACTCTCGCAAAACCACGTGCAAGATCTGCTTTTGTCGCCCTGTCTGGCCTTGGTGACGACTTTGACACCATCGAAGACCTGTGCTCGTCCACACGGGAGGGTGTTTTCCTAGAGGCAGCCGTCATACCACATTTGGAAATCCACCCCGACGATACCGGAACTCAACTAAATGCATACCTTCTTGATTTCTTCATGCATGGTCAACTTGAACCACTGGAACTTGCCAATGGTATTCGAAGCTCAGATGTAAGTTTGAATCGCCTCCTCGCGCTCCGATTATCTTTAACTTACCATGTTTAGGTCTGGTTTATCCTTAACGACTTCTCCATGGTCCTTGCAACAATCGCAACATCCCTCGCTCTTTACTTAGGTATGGGCTCAGATTCCGATCCTGAGATGCTCGATGTAATGGGTAGTGGGGACGCCCTTGAGAACGATGGCGATGAAAAGGTGGCCGACAAGACGGAGCCAGAGGTTGCGGCAAAGATTGGTCAACCACCCGTCCCTCCACCGACTATTAAGAAGAAAAAGGTTGCCGATGACTGGGACGCCAGTGAGGACGCCATGGGTGCGGAAGAGGACTTTTTGAAGAAGAATAAGGAGAACGGGGGTGGAATTAGCGATCCCGAGGAGTACGAGAGGTTGATGAATGTCTACAAGGCTTTCCGAGAGTTGAAGAAGCAGTTTGATGAGAAGTTTAGGGCCATTTGGGCTTAGATTGTCTTTTCTCCTGCTGTTCTACTTGGGTTGGAAGAGCTATTGGCTGCAAATGACGGTTATGGAAACGACTTTACGGGCTCTTCTTTTGTTTTCTTTTTGTTGGACTACTGAATGTGTTGGGAGACTGATACAGTATCACCTGGTACGACGATTTCTTTGGGGCTGTGCTTATGATAGAGCTTACAGCACATACAGATACAGAATAGATCGACAGATAAAATAAAAGCATGCTATAATAGAAACTTCATTCTATTTTTCATTTTCTTTTAGAGAAGCTCGGAAAGTTTACTTCGTGACTTTAGGTCATTAAAGTACTAACGTTCTAATATTATAGTTCTATTCGATGTAAGCTTTATTCCGTTAGTATAAAACACGTGGTTATTACTCTATATCTACTATATAAAATGTTTTTTTTAGACTTCTAGTATAAAAGTAAAATAATAGTCTTAGTATACCTAGACTAAGTAAAGTATATGTTATAATTATCCTAAACCTTATATATATATTCTCTCTATATTTAACGTTCGGTATCTAGAATTCCTTTCTATTCTAGAACCCCCCTCTAGAGTAATTCTATTTCTTTTAGGATTTAGCTAGGAGTATTTTATTCTAGAGGTATATATTCTATAGAATTTATATAATTTCTAGTTAGGATTTATTATATAACCCTATTATCGTTCTTCTACTCCGGTAGACTAATAGGAACCCCCTATTGTACTAGTTCCTAATAGAGGTTATATTATTATAAAGGATAGATATAGGATTAGTAGAGAGAAAGTTAAATAGGTTATACGCCTTTAAGACTAGGGTATTATTCCTTAGAAGGTCCCAGAGGAATTAAGTAACAAAGAGATTAGGCCTATTATAGCGGGATTAGTATAGTTACTAATCGTACTATAGATAATTAATTAATATTTACTTCCTTACTAATATTTTTTTATATTTTAATTAGTCTAAATAGCTCTAGAAATCTATAGAACTCCTTAAAGTCTAGAGCCTAGTTAATAGAAGGATTCTATTCTATTTTATAGGTACTCTAGAAGAATTCTATATAGAATATTCTACCTAGAATTCTATAGAATATAGTTCTATATACCGAACATTATCTATATAAGGCTTTTAGGATAATATTATTCTAAGAGGGGTATATATAGAGTAATAACCACGTCTCTTACCTATGTTTTAGAATCTATACTATATCTTACTAAATAACTATATATATATTCTAATACTATAAATAGTAGTAAGTAAAAGCTTTATCTATTATATTGTATTCGACTTTATTATAATTATAATTTCAAAGTTTATATTATAATCTAGGGTTATTAAATCTAAATTTAGATAACTTATAAATAATCAAAAACCCTATAAATTAGCCTAATTTAAGAATTAGCTTCTAAATTTAGATCTTAGTATATAAGAATAGGGTATATAAAAGGAGTAAAACTAGACTATTTTTATAAGAAAGACTATAGTACTTATGATATATATAAATAAGTACTTAATTTATTTTATTTATTTATTTATTTATTTATTTCTATTTAACGTCTGGCGAATACAACTAGCCGACTTGTAGCTAGGTTCTAGAATAGCCCTCAGTAGAGAAAAAGACGCTGGGGGGGTGCCCCGGATGCCGGGGGGTGTAGATAAGAGACTATTCTATAGGTGACAGAGAAGAAGGAGGGCCCGCTTTTGGACTAACCCTAAAGTGAACAGGGTAACTAGAAAGAAGTAGTATAGGAACTAGTCGGAGGCCGGCCGTATAGGGCAGATCTCTAAGTAGAACTTAGATTTATAGAAGAGCTCTCTAAAGAGCTTCTCCGAGAAGGGACCAAAGAGAAGGGAGGGGTCGCGTTTAGCTTTCGCTATAAGTCTCGGGGTTTCTCGCTTAACTATTCGGTAGAATAGGAGGTGAAATTGTATCTTATTCTTGCCGTAAGTGTAATTACTTATATTGCGGACTTAGAACCTAATTTATGACCCCTAGGCGCTTATATAGCGGGGGAAGAGTAGTCCGCCAAAGATTATTAGCTAGGCTAGAGCACCCCTCCTTAACATATCTCTTAAGCGAGGCTGTACAGAGTAGAGGGGGGTTTTCTAGAGCGGAGCGGGCGGCGACGCCGGTAGCCCTATTAGTAACCTCGTTCCCGTGTATCATAATATAACTCGGGTACCAGCGGATTAAGATCTTGCCGGGGTACTATTATATAAGGTCGTAGACTCTATTAAAGACCTCCTACGAGGTTCTAACCGAGCGAAAGGTAAGCTAAAGAGAAGCTTCTAGGTTATTAAGATCGACCTAACACCGACGGGACGTCGCCTAGGCGGGGGATTTAATAGCGAGTTTAATACCGAGGAGGGTAGCCCTAGCCTCGGCGTCGTAGATCTCTAGGGTTAGGCTAAAAGGGTACGACTTTGTGTTTAGTATAGAGTTACCTCGTATAAGGCAAACCCTACTACTAGTGTTCCTATTATCTAATCTAGAGCTGTCTGTGTATACGGCTATTTTAGAGGGAGGGATAGTACTAAGGAACTCTAGGAAGCGTTCCCTATAGAGGTCCTTGTCCCCTCTAGTAGTTAGACCCCTAATAGTGATTAAGCGTTCCTCGCGGTCAAAGCCACGGGTCTAAGGGGGGTCCTATATCGGGTCTATTGTCTCAGATAGAGGGAGAACTCTTCTATCCCTATAGAAAAGCCTAGCGTTAGGACAGTACAAGTTAGTATAGCGTCGAAGAGGATAGTACTAGTTAAGGCGACGAGTTCTAGCGACTAGAGCCTTACTTTGCTATATAAGGGCGATCTCTGGAGAGAGTAGTCCCGATTCTAGGAGTAGAACCGAGGAGGGCATAGTTTTATAAACAGGTAGAACAACTCTAGTACACTTGTGTACAAGTAGTAAAAGGAGTTCGATATACTTATTAATCCGGTTATTAACGTATTAAGAGTTCGAGCCTCTAGTATAGGTACGTCCTAGGAACCAGGTCTCGTAGCCAAAGTAGGCGATAGATAGTATATACGCGGTAGCAGCCTACTTAAGGAGGTACGGAGGAGAGCCGCGTACTATGTTTGTTATACTCTTTAGCGCTTGAGCTACTAGAGTAGCTTTCCCCGCCATCCGCTTAATATAACTAAAGAAAGAGAGCCTAGGGTCGAAAAATATCCTAAGCTAGCAGAGCTCCTTTGTAGGATAGATAGCCTTAGTACTAACTATAATAGGTAGGGGCTGTCGGATCCTACGCCCCCTTTGTTTTCTCTTGCGAGAGAAGTGGATTAGCTCAGACTTGTTGCTATCGTAGGTAATACCTTTATCCGTCCCCTATTATAGAAGGGAGGAGACTTGTATAGAGAGAGTCTTAACGTTCTCCGCTTTACTTAAGCTTATAGCAAGGAGAGCGACGTCGTCTACGTATCTAAAGCGTTGAAGGACTAGGAGGGGGCCAAGGTTAGAGGAGAAAAGAGGTTATATATAGAGTATAAAGAGAATCGGAGAGATTAGGGACCCCTACGGTAGACCATACTTTAGCCCTGTATTAGCTCTAATCTCGCCGTCTAGCTTGGTACGGACAGATCTGTTTAAGAGAAAGGAAGTGACCCAAGAGACTAGGTTATTAGGCTACCCCTGATCACGAAGTCTCTTAATTAGGCGCCTAGGAAGGACAGCGTCGAAGGCTCCGTTAATATCTAAGGTAAGAAGAGAGGCCTCGTCCTTTCTACTTAGTACCTCTTCGATATTATACGTTAAATAGGTAGTGAGATCTATAGTAGATCGGAGTAGGAGGGCGCTAAACTAATTAGGCCCTAGTACATATTCCTTAATCCCGATCTAGGAGACTCGCTTAGTAAGGAGCCTTTCTAACCCTTTACTAAGAACAGAGAGGAGAGAGATCGGACAGTAGGCCCTCGGAGAGGACTTATCCTTCTTATTCGGTTTCGGGATAATAGCGACAATCGTAGACCGGAAGCTCTTAGGGTAGTAGCTAGTGTCTATACATCCTTTAAAGAGGGAGAAGATTAGAGAGTAAACTCTAGGCTAGGCAACCTTGAAGATCCCTGTTACTAGCTTGTCTTCCCCCGGAGCGGTAGAAGCCTTTCCGAGTATCGAGTCCTTTACCTCGCGTATTGTAAGAGGGGCCCAGGGCAAAGCGTAGGTCGGAACAGTAGGGGTAGACGTAGGGATGTCCCTAACCTCGGCTTTATTCGTAAGCAACTCCTAGACTAGAATCCTTTGTTTCTCCTCTATCGTATAACCAAGGAGTCCTATAGAGTCTTTCAGGGGGGGGGACTTATAGGTCCCGGTGCTCTAGTACTATTTACAGATCTTAAAGACGTCCTTCGCTTTAGTGGCCTTGTTAATAAGGTTTCTAAAGTGACCCTTTTTTGCTCTTCGGACCTCCTTCCGGAGTTCTTTCCTAAGTAGGGCGACTATTTGTACTCTATTAACACAGCGAGCTTCGCGTATCTGTATAGTGAGCGACCAGCACTCCGGATTCTACTATAGGTACCCAGTCCCCTGGCCAAGGCCTCGCTTAGCGCTACTCCGGTAGGCCCTCTGAAGAGCTTGAGTAATAAACGTAGCTAGGTTATCTAGGTCCTTAGATTATAGGGCTTCCGGAAGTTCGTAGAGCCATTTAGAGTCTAGAGAGTACTCTAGTACCGATAGGAAAGTCCTAGGGTCAAGGGTACTAAGGCGAAGCGGAGGTTCTTTCTCGGCTAAGCCCCCTTTCTAGGGAAGCCTAGTTAGAAGAGGAGAGTAATCAGACTTGTACTCGAATACGAGGTCTACGTTTATATAGGTCCCTTTTTGTAGTAGGGTACTAGAGTAGAATACTAGATTAAGAGTATTCCCTCTATTATACGTTTAAGTCCCGGGAGGGGTAAGGAGTTATAGTCCCTTCTCCTCGAGCTAGGCAGTATGTAGAGGGACCTGCGGGCTCTCCTTATTAGTATAGTCTAGTTACTATATCTTACTCTTAAGGTTAAGGTCTCCTATAATTAGGAAGTTCCTAGTTCTAATACTCCGAGAACGGAAGACTAGTACTAGGGCTTCCCCTACGCCGTCGTAGCCCGGCGGGGCGTTATAGACGTTAAGATTATTAAGCGGGGGACCGTCTATAGACAGGAGTTCTAAGTAGACTATATCGCGAGAGGGGGAGGACGAGGGAGGGAGCTAGTTAACCTAGAGCCTACTACCTTTACAAACAAAAGTCAGGGCCCGGGGGCGACCGAGATTCTAGTCCCAGATTAGAGCGAGATAGTCGTAGCTCGGGTGTCTCTTAGTAATCTAGCGTACAAGGACCCCACAGATATAGGGTTCTTAAACTAGAACGATGTCGACTTTACCTAAGAAAGCAGCTTAGAGGACCTGTTCTTATAATTTAGCCCCTCCGTGGACGTTTATCTAGAGGATCTTTAGGCTACGGCTCTTATTCGGTCCTAGATGTCTACTTATGATTAGATAGAGAAAAGCGGACCGGTGTAGGTAGGATAATAGGGGCCTCTTGAGAGCCTTGTACAGGCGTAGTAGGCGGGAGTCTTAGGGCTATGGTAGGGCTAGGCAGACCGTCCATGTCCGTGTCAGAGAGTTAACAGGGTAAGTCTTCTTTACGCCGGATACGTATCTCGTTACTAGCCTAGAGAATAGTCCTCCTGTTCTTAGAAGAGGGGTGTCTTAAGGAGATAGGGCGAAGTTAGTAGCTAGGGTCATCGGTAGGGTGGGGACCCTAGCAGTTTAGGCACTTAACCTTACACTAAGTATACTTAATATACCTAGGGTAGTTTGCTTCGGTATAGTTTATACTTCTGTAGACTCGGCAGCGCTCTGTTTTACTACAGACGCGAACATTATACTAGTCCTAGCACCTAGTATATTTTATAACCTTAACCTTCTTAGGGATAGGCCGTAAATAAACACGAGTGCCGAAAAGGTAGACTTCGCTAATACTCTTTATAGTGTCGGCGTTAGAGTCCTTGAAAAATATGTTCTAGGAGGTAAAGGGGTTCTCGTCTAAGCGAGATGTCTTAGTTATAATAGCTTTTATAGCTATAACTTTAAGAGTTTCCTTAAGAACAAGGATAATATCTTCCTAGTTTGTCGGGCGGAGTATAGTAACGATACCCCCGCTCTCGTCTAAGTCGACCGATTTAATATTACGTAGGATAAAGAGGGCGCGAAAGGGGGCCTAGTTCGTAGATTGCTCTATACGAGCTATACGAAAGAGGGTTTGAATATCAGCTCTCTTTGTAGAGAGGAGTGTCTAAAGCGCGCTCTTACTTATAGTAGTAATAGCGAATCCAGAGAGTATAGGAAGGACACCCTGGACAAAGTCTTTACAACCAATTCTAGGATTCCGAAGAGCTAAGAGGACAGCGAAGCTAGATAGTTTGCGCTCGGGAGCGTTAGGGGCGTAGCGGACAATTATACGAAGATCCTCCTTTTTCTGAGGACCCTTAGGGGCAACAGGAGCTAGGAGGGGCTTAAGCGAGGCAGTGTTTTGTTTACTACCTAGTACAGTAGCGTATGACGAGGCTGCCTTAGAGGCCGCCAAGGCGTTAGCGGTCCGTGCGTAGGCAGATTTTTTCGAGGGAGAAGGAGGGGGGGAAAGAGGCGTGGAGGTGTCGTCCCTAGCTAGGATACGAAGGGGGGTAGGCTGTTGAGTAGAGGGTTTCGAGGGGGGAAGCGATCCAGAGGTGTACGAGTAGTGGAAGGAGAGGCAAAGGGAGGCGATCTGGTTACAGAGTTTCCGTCAGGGACGGAAGGATATCCGTTGGAGCTCGATCAACCATTAGACTTAGGTGGTTATCGACTGCTTCTGCAGTCCCGCCGAAGAATAATTGACCGATCTTGTTCCTCTCTAGTACTTTGGAAGAACCAGAGACGAATTGGGCCTGGATATTCGGGAGGGGGGGGAGACTCGAGAGAACATGTCCTCGAAAGGAAATTAGCGCTTTAGTCTAAAACAGAAGTAACTAGATCGTTTAGAACAAAAAATCTAGTTCGAGAAAAAAAGATGAACATGTATGTCGAGAACTAGATTAAGGTAAGTTATATTACGATTTTGATAATGCCTTTAGAGAAGACTCTGCTAATATAAACAAGTTTAATAGGAGTCCTGATTTAAATGCTTTTATACACGATACTAGGCGCTTTGCGGTATCTACCCGGTCAGTTATTGAGCAAGCGCCTCTCCAAGCGTATTGTTCAGCTCTTGTTTTCGTACCAGAGAAGAGCATTGTTCGGAAAACCTTCGGGGGATATATTCCGTCTTGGATTCAGACAAAGCCTAGAGTCGAAACATACTGGAATGCGACCCTACAAACCCTTGAGGGCCATACTGATATTGTCACCTCCGTCGCCTTCTCCCCTGACGGCAAGCAGATCGTGTCTGGGTCCTACGACCAGACCGTCCGGTGCTGGGACGCAGCCACGGGACAGCAGCTACTGCCAGCCCTCGAGGGCCATACTGATATGGTCACCTCCGTCGCCTTCTCCCCTGACGGCAAGCAGATCCCGACCTTACACATTTTTGAGAACTGGCTAGCAGATGGCACTACTAATCTTCTCTGGCTACCTCCTAGTTATAGACCTTCTTGTCACGCTATATAGGATAGACTTATTGCGTTAGGACTTTCGTTAGGAGGATTAGTAATTTTCAGTTTCAGCAACAACTTAAGCTTTTAATATAGAATATAGAATTTGTACTTATTAATGAACGATATATAAATCTCCTAATATAATATCTCTTTTTCTTCTTTCCTCTCTTCCGTAGAGGGTTCTAGGGGAGCCTAATAATTTATAGTAATTTTATAGTTGTCATTCACTTCTAGAACCTTTTAGAATAAGCTTGTAGCTCGTAATATCATCCACGTAATTAATTAGTCACGCGACGTGCAGGGATAAATTAAATAGCTATACTTTATAAGCGTTACTTCGTCTACGTCATAGATAAGTCACGCGACACATATATAAGGATAACATATTATGCAGCAACTACTGTATTTGCAGTCAGCTATGCCTCTCTGTTAACCCCTCCAGACAGTACCTGCACACTAGCGTCCCTTAAGCGAATAGCAAAGGCAGAGGCTTCTAGAGCATCTGAAAGACTCTGGAATACAACAGCCCCGTAGCACTACTAAGACTTCATGATTTCGTTCGAAAAGAATAAGGACCTGCTTAGGGTAGACTGCGGAGCACTTAGACGGATCCTAGCTACCCGCTCTCAACACAGAGACTTCGCAGACTACTATATACGGTTTTATATAATAATACCCTTCTAACCTACTCTTATAGAAGGAGGAAATCACCGCTCTACTTCTACTTCTGTCCGCAATCAAACTATAGGAAGCTTCACAAAGGACGACCCTTAATTGTAATACCCTAGCTACTTGGGACTACTAAAGGCTCTATAAAGCTAGCCAAATAGTTTTCAGACTCTAAGTTCTATCAAGAAGTTTGTAAATCATACGCGCAAAGAGCCGATACTCCGGACTAACACAAGCTTTATATCTGTGCATATGAGCGTTTCTTTTCCTTTCTTATATTTGAGTTGTTTTTATAGAGTAGTAGAAACTTATATAAGCACTAGCTTTCCACCCCTTTCCACGGGTATTCGAGCAAGGGAAAGTCTGTACCTTGGCCATAGTATTACCTATTCTAAAAACAACGGTTTTACGATTTCTATCCCTCCTACCCCTGTAATTAGCTTAAGCAGGGGACCTAAAGGGACATAGAGAGGCTTAGAATCTAGTAGAGCGGGAGTAGGTAGCTCCGGACGCGGAAATGGAGGATACAAGGCTTATTTACCGGGGTTTGTTATAATTATTTACTTCCTACCGTATCCAGCAGGTAGCGCTATATAGATTAGTTTTGTAAATATATTACTATTACTCCTTACGGGGCGGTATATAAATACTCGCTCCTGATTTGTCGAAGGCTTTGCGAATAGCCTTAGGAGCGAGCGTTTAAGAGCGTGTAGGGGTATAATATAATTTACTATTAGGTTGTAAGAATATTGGATCCTGAAGGTCATGGAGAATTGATCGATTCTAAAAGGTAGCTATCTAAGATGTTTATATAAAGAGTGTAAGCTTTAGGCAGACATGAAGTCTTTTAGGCAGACACGAAGCATTTAGGCAGCAGAACTATAAGTGTACTAAAAGAGAAAGTGGATCAAACGAGAAAGTGGATCAAAAAGAGAAAGTGGAGTAGATCCAGCACAACATTTACTTATCCAGATCTTATTTATAGTGCTCTTAGGGACTAAGTGTGTTAGCCCTAGGGGCCTCATACGTAATAAACACTTATAAAAATCTCCTTCTATCTTTGTTTTCAGAGGCGGCGGTTATAGCGAACAGGGGTAAGGATCACAGACTAGGGGATCTTGCTGCAAAGGGCAGGCGGCACTAATATCATACTTCCTAGGGCGGACAAGACGACAGCTGTAGCGACAATGTAAACCCCGCTACAGCTTCTTAAAATCACACATATATAACTACTTAGTAGCTAGCTAGAAGGAAGCCAGGGGCCTACCCCCCCTGGCGTCTTTTGCCCCAACGAGGACTAAAGGACTCGTGACTTGCTTACGAGCCCGACTAGACGTTAAATACATATAGACATATATATACGTATTTGCAGTCAGCCAAAGATAGCGAGGTAGGCCGTGCTTAGTCAAAGGGACTGTAAATCAGAGTCACGTGTTAGTTTTCTAATCTCGAATTTACCTAAGATATTTAGAGGTATAGCTTTTAGTACGCTAATACAAAAATAGTTCGCTACCTCGGCAAAAGTACTGATCTACGTGGCGAGTTTAGATAAATCTGTATAGTATAGCCGCTATAAGGCTTGAAAATAATTTTAGGCATAGTATTTGATATATATAGCTTAGGTGATATTCTATATAGAAAGTAGAAGTGAGAAAAGTACCAGGGTAGAGGTTTGAGAAAGGAACTATATTATAGACTTTAAGCGAAGGTATACTATAAAGCAAGCTAAGAAAAGCTTGTATTATTATTTTTCTTAGTAAAGGGTCTCAATATGTTTAGAATTGACTATAGAACATAGCTAGTATAAAATATATAGCAGCCGCTAATATTTTTTCAGCTTTTTTTTAGTTTAAAGGTGAAGTACCCACAAAATTTCTCGGCACGGGTGGTTTCTCGTTACGCATGGATGGACGTTACACTTCCAGTAGCTGCCCAACTTTTTCTAACATCTTTTCCTGTCATACTCGTCAACTCTAAAACGATATGGCAGATATTTGGCCATGGTCTACCCACTTCACGCCTCAACCAGAGACAGTACAATTGGCGCTTTAGGGTTAGGGTTAGAATTCCGAAGTGAACTTGGAGAACATCTTCGAGTGATTCATTCAGAATTCAGGCGAAACTTGGTAAGTTGAGTTAATATGCACATTCACATTTCTAATCATCGTACATGGCACTACCCACAATATGAGGGATGAGGATCACTCGTTCATCATCCGCCATTTAGCAAACATACTGGTTGTGTTGTTCTTTTTCTCTATTATACTTGGTAAAGCAAACCTTAAGCCGCCAAGATGGACTGGGAACGACTTGCCTATAGCAATGTATTAAGACAAAGTTGGGAAGCAAAAGGTTTATAGCAGGGCTTGTTTGGGATGTGCAATAGCTTGGAAGGGCAACGCAACCGCTGCTGTTAAAAAACAATCATCAAACTTTTGCGGTCATCAATTTTTCGTAGTCATAAATATTTTGGAGTCATCAACTTCCACGCTATTATTATCACATTATCTCCGGACCTCGTAGTCATCAACGTTCCAGCGCTTGCGTCGACGTGCACTACATATGACTCTAGAACCATAGAGACGACCTCGTAGTCATCAACGTTCCAGCGCTTCCGTCGACGTGCACTACATATGACTCTAGAACCATAGAGACGACACAGATGTGAAAGGCTACGTCTAAATTGCTAACTTACCATAATGCAAACATTCCTATTACTTCTAGCAGTTGTGTTCTTCCTCTCTTCTACCCTGGCTATTGTCTTCTCTGCGACAGCTCTATCTATTTATACAAAATCTGGGATAGTAACTTTGATTGTAGGGACATATTTCTATTTTATTCCTACGCAACGCTAACAAATATAGTTTACTGAACAGAGAGATATAATTTCTGTTGCCAACCCTGACTATCTACAACTACCTAGCAACATTACTATTGGAACCAAATTATACTGCCTCAATTATCTCTCCAGGATTCAGTGCAACTCATTTCCGTTAAATTTATATACGGTACTAGCCCCGCGTCAAACAAATGCTCCACCAAAACATCTTCGGCGTTCGCTAAGCTCAATAAAATCAATTACAAGTGGTTTAACCCAACTTTCTTTGGTTTTGGGCTTGTTTTGCTCAATCGTACTTAGCGTTTTTTTGTTTACTATACTTTGGAAAATTCATATAAGAAATCCTTTCAGAAGAACTAAACACGCTTTTATTATATTTTCAACTATTTTCTTTTCTTTAGTAACTTGTGCTTCTTTTTCTTTCACTTCAGTTCTATTATCACTCTATCCTATAAACATACCAGGCGTAAAGACTCAGAAAGGGGCTCTAACAAACTTTGGATTTGGTGCTTTATGTTGCTCTATTTGCATGTCATATTGCGTTTCCTTTATTTGTACTTTTGCACTACTTTCTGAGAGAAATGTTACATTATAGGGATCGGGGTATATTTTCTCAATTCATGAAATTCCTTAAATTATAGCGATCTATGTCTAGTGCTATATACGCACGAAAGTTATTGTTGGTAAACCACTAGTATCTTTAGTAATACGTAATCTTCTCTGTCTGGTACTAGCAGTTCACTGTCCAGCCAATGAGATAACAGGAAACAAAGAAACAGAATAAGTTAGAGCCAGAGATAGTTGTTGTGATTTACGATGGAGAGCTAGCTACGAGGCATCTGGTGGGAATATATGCCATGCCAGGAATGCTTAATCAGCCCAGGGGCTCCAACTCTGTAACAATTCGTAGCGACACTGATTTAGAAAAACAAATTTATTAACGTCCCTCCCTCCGTAGCGAGACACCCGCCGTGCCGAGACAGACCAATAACATTATATATTTAATTTAATTTAATTTAAATTTATTTAACGTCCGGCGAATACAGCAAGCCTTCGTGTAGCTAGGTTCTAAACATCCCTTAATAGGGCAAAGGACGCTAGGGGGGTTTGTTACAGTAGAGGAGAGATTATCAAAGAAACTAAATAATACGGAAATGGAGCCTAAGGATGACGGATGATGTCATCATTAGGTGTAGGTAATAAGTGTATTTCAGCTTAGAACAGACATTATGTGTGTTTAGAATAGCATAGTAAGGTACAGTAGTATTTCGCCGTAACTCCTTATAGTAGTCGTTATTCTTTGACGTTAAGGTAACTAACTACTAAATTATTCAGTATTTGTAACGGAACGGTGAAGGATACTGCTATTCCACTACTTAGAATCTAAAGCTAAGGAGAGAAGAGCTATCTAAGGGGAAAACCCAAGGTTCTTATGCCAGAAACACCACACACCTAACACTTCCTTATCCCCCACGTTTGCTTAAAGAGTGGGAGGTAGCCGCTTGTCCTGCAGTCACGGTACAGAATAACCGAATCGTAACAGGGGTCATCCGAACCGTGACAGTATTTATAGTTACTCTGCCGTATATCCTATAAGATACTAAATAACTGTGTGGATAATTGGATTACTAACGCCTATTTTCGATAGCTTAAGAGCTCTCTACCGGAGAACTGTTGTCACGAATCACGTGCTCACGTGATACTTGTCATAGTAAGAGGCGCAATCCTCGACAGGCACGTCCAGGTTTCTCATAGCAAATAGGGATCGCTTAGGGTAGCTAAGCGATCCAAGGATTTTCATTGGTTATGAAAGCCACGTGGTCTAGTCGCCCGGCTTGATCGCTCAAGTCGCTTGAGTCGCCAGGCGACTAGAGCGACTAGAGCGACTAGAGCAAGCGATCAAGGCGACTATACAGAGGACGGAGGTTCTATATAAGACTGGCACGACTGCCATTAGATAGGAGCTTCGTGCTCAACTTAGTTATCAATCTTATCATATTTATTTGACATCTTTGATACAAGTAACGAGTTCACTTCCAAGTGAACAACCCGATAGTCTTCTTCTTATCATAGCATACCAACCAGCGAACACCCAGCCAAGTTTAGTTAGCCAGTTTGAGTATTCGTTACACTAGTTTGAGTATTCGTTACACCTGTACCTGTAGATTATTACATACTTAAAGTTATTGTTGGGATAGAGATATAACAAGTGCGAAACAGTAAAGCAAATAAGGGGTTCAAAACGTATATAATATTCAGTGTCTTCTTCTTTAGCTAAAGGAGTGGAAGTTGTGCGAGTACTTAAGGTGGTCGCACAAGGTAGAAGCGACCCACAAATAGTGGGTCGCCAAGCGAGTGTGTGGAATATATCGCAACAGTTATATTTGTAGTCAAGTAGAGTATTTATTCTTCTTTGCCTAATAAATTAAGCCATTTATTTAAAATAAATTACTCCTTAATCTAAACTATTAGGTTTATTCCATAAAATAACTACCGATGTTATTCCCTTTATAACTGTTAATATATCGATCTGGAGATTATTCTTAGTTCTCTCTATCTACTTTTCCTTAACTGTTCCCTTAGAATATATAACATATGTGACGGTTATGGTCACGAGGGCTGGATGTCACATGTTCGCTTAGTGAGGAGCTAGCGCGCACGACCTGTATTTAGTTCCCAGCTCTCTCGAGCTCTCCTTCTCTCCTCGTCTTTTGTCCTAAGAATAGAGTGTTGTTTGTTCCGACTGTCCAGAAGCACGTCTATCACATAGGCCTAGAGTATAAGTGGTATTATAGTATTTTATCGTAAGAGTTCCTATTAACAATACCTTATTTTAATCAAGTTTTTAGATAACAAAGCCCGGAAATGGGTATTAGGTAAGTAGATTAAAAACCCGTATTTCTATAGTTAGTATCTATTCTATTGTTTCTTTTCTTCGATTATTCCATTCTTAATCTGTTATTTTAATTGCCTTATAGTGTTGTGGACCCTAACGTTAACCTATTGTAGTAGTAACGGGG